>BQNB010034964.1:0-48253 GCA_026074375.1 Tanacetum coccineum
CCCCTTAAATAGGGCGGCCCCTAATGTACTAGGCGGCCCCTATATATTTATGGGACCGCTGGCAGAGAGTGATTTAATAATTGATACAAAAGATTTAAAGATTTTAAAAGGAAACATATTTAACCCCCCTCTACGGTTTCCACAGAAACTTGCAAACTCTTGGCTCTTTTCAAGCTAAAACTCGCGTTTTAAAGCTTCTTGTATAAAAGACTAGCAAAAGCTTAAATTTATATAAGTTAAGGGGCAAGCTAGAGCGCAACATGCTCGATCAAGTCAAAATTTATTCTTAAAAAGACAAAACTATGTGTCAAAACACTTATTTTATTTTTGAAAATTTTTTAATTTTAGCCTAAAATCATATATTTTTGCTATTTTTGATGGTAAAACGGGATTACGTGAAGACAAGGCAAATGCAAGTAAGATCAAATCAAAAGATCCCCCTTAATACTAGAACTACACACTGTCCTCAATGTGAGACTGTCACCCTCATACTAATTTCAAGGCATAATCCAAATATTAAGGGGTCTCTACGTAAATCTAAAGCTGTTTATTAATTATGCTAATAGATAAACGTTAATCAATAAGATCTAGGATATCGGATTCCCATATATAAGCATGCTAAGGATTGAAGATCGAGTGAACGATGGACAAAACCACGAGCATGAGAGTCTTCAAAATTTGGGTAATCCTGGACATAAAACACAAACCACGAAACACGAGAAAGGAAAAGGCAAGCCTCCTCACATCACACTTATTAATAAATATTATACTACTACTAGGGATAAGCATAAGTTGCCACCTACGAAGCGCTTGTTTTTGTTAACCGAGTCACGAGCCTGACTCGACCATGAATTTAGTGGTCCATGGGGAAAGTTTAGAGATCCGGGACAACCATCGATGGTATGTCCCCTCCAAAGTAGTGCTTGAGTCTATGACCGTTCACCTTAAAGTTTGGTTCGTCGATTTGACATAACTCGACGGTTCCATAAGGGAAAACTTGAGCAACGGTAAACGGTCCGGTCCAACGGGTTTTGAGCTTTCCCGAGAAAATCTTCAATCAAGAATTGAAGAGAAGAACTCGATCACCAACATTGAAAACGCGGTTCTTAATCTTGGAGTCACGAATCTTATTTGTTTTCTCTTTGTAGATTAAAGAGTTCTCGTAAGCTTGATCCCGGAGTTCATTTAATTCATTCATCTGAACTTTCCGGTGATCACCCGTGGTCTTAAGGTCAAAATTGCAATGCTTTAAGGCCCAATAGGCCTTGTGTTCAAGTTTGATTGGAAGATGACAAGCCTTTTCGTACACGAGCTTATAAGGAGTGCACCCGATGGGTGTTTTGAAAGCGGTACGGAAGGCCAATAATGCATCATCTAACTTATCGGACCATGAAACACGATTTTCACCTACGTTCCTTTCTAAGATACGTTTCAAACCGCGATTTGAAACCTCCACTTGTCCACTCATTTGTGGATGATACGCGGTAGAAAGACGGTGAGTAACTCCATACTTAAGCATGACATTTGCGAATTAGTCATTGTAAAAGTGAGTACCGCGATCACTAATTATAGCACGAGGAGTTCTAAATCGGGCAAAGAGAGATTTTAAGAATTTTACAATGACTCGGGTATCATTAGTGGGGAGCGCTTTTGCTTCAACCCATTTGGACAAGTATTCAACGACCACGAGAATGTACTTGTTCCCTCGATAAGACAGGAACGGTCCCATAAAGTCGATGCCCCATACGTCAAAGATCTCGCAAACTTGAATTGCATTTTGAGGCATTTCGTCCTTTTGCGAGATTTTACCTTGACGTTGACATGAGTCACATGACTTCACCATGTCATGGGCATCGCGATAAATTGTTGGCCAATAAAAACCGGAATCAAAGACTTTCTTAGCGGTGTAGTTCGCACCATGATGTCCCCTGGTGGGTCCATTATGGAAAGCCGTGAGGATATCAACGGCTTCTTGGCCGTGAACACATCGTATAATCACTTGATCCGCACAAATCCTAAACAAGTAGGGGTCATCCCAAAAATAATGCTTTACATCCTTAAAGAATTTTTTCTTTTGTTGGGACGACATCCCTTTCACTATAAAATTCCCCGCATGGTAATTTGCAATGTCGGCAAAACACGGGGGTACTAGAATCATCATGAAAAGATATCATTTCGAGGGTCTCAAGAGGAAATGTTTTGGTAATTTCCTTTTTCTCGAGATCACCATGATGAGGATTTTCTAATCTTGATAAATGGTCGGCCGTGAGATTCTCCGCTCCTTTTTTTTCATGAATAATGACATCAAATTCTTAGAGTAAGAGAATCCACTGGAGCAATCTCGGCTTAGCATCTTGCTTAGCAAGAAGATACTTGAGAGCCGAGTGGTCCGTATACACTATGGTCTTTGATAAGACTAAGTAAGACCGAAATTTCTCAAAAGCGTACACCACGGCTAATAATTCTTTCTCCGTAGTCATGTAATGAGCTTAAGCAGCTGTCATGGTCTTACTTGCATAGTGTATAGGCTAAAAATGTTTGGTGTTTCGTTTCCCCAAGACTACACCTACCGCATAATCACTAGCGTCACACATAATTTCAAATGGTAGGTCCCAATCGCGGGCAACTAAAATCGGGGCTTCGGTTAACTTCTTTTTAAGTATATTAAATGCTTCAATACATTCCTTCGAGAAAATAAACGGGTTTTCTTTTTTTAGAAGATGGGTCATCGGCCGAGCGATTTTAGAAAAATCTTGGATAAATCGACGATAGAACCCGGCGTGACCCAAAAAACTTCGAACACCTTTTACAGAAGTCGGATGAGGGAGTTTAGCTATAACATCAACTTTAGCTCTATCGACCTCAATCCTGAACTTAGAAATTTTGTGGCCGAGGACAATGCCCTCTTTAACCATGAAATGGCACTTCTCCCAATTTAGAACTAAATTGGTTTTTTCGCACCGTTTTAGCATTTTGTCTAAATGAGAAAGGCAAGATGAGAAAGAATCCCCAAAGACCGAGAAATCGTCCATGAAGACCTCCATTGTTTCCTCGATCATATCATGAAAAATGGCCATCATGCACCATTGGAACGTGCCCGGGGCATTAGATAAGCCAAAAGGCATACGTCGGTAGGCAAACACCCCATAAGGGCAAGTAAAGGTAGTCTTCTCTTGGTCTTGCGGGTCAATTGGAATTTGAAAATATCTGGAAAATCCATCTAAAAAACAATAGTATTCGTTCCCTGCTACGTTCAAGCATCTGGTCTATGAATGGTAATGGGAAATGGTCTTTACGAGTAGCATCATTAAGCTTTCAGTAATCAATACAAACACGCCATCCGGTGACTAGCCTTGTTGGAATCAACTCATTATCTATTTCTGTCACCGGTTCTTACCTCCTTTTGGCACAACAATGAACGCGCTCACATACGACTATCGAAAATAGGGTAAATCAATTCGGCATCAAGGAGTTTTATTAACTTCCTTTTTGATCACCTCATGAATTTTTGGGTTCACCCTTCTTTGATGTTGGACTGCCGGTTTAATGTCATCCTCCATTAATATTTTGTAAGTACAAAATTGAGGGTCAATGCCCTTAATGTCGGAGATTTTCCAAGCGATGGCACGCTTGTGTGACTTTAGAACCTTTAGAAGGTGGGCCATTTCATCCTCTTTTAAGTTTTTAGTAATTATGCCGGGTAATTTATTAGTATCTTCTAAAAATGCATACTCAAGATGAGAAGGTAAATCCTTGAGCTCAAGCTCTGGAGGATCATCAATAGAAGATTTTATTATTTTAAGTTCCTCAAAATTAAGTTCTTTCGGAGGGAGAGGAGATGATGGATCATCATTTAATAACTTCTCAAGTAGAAGAATGTCTCCCTCTGGATCAAAGTCGGCATCATCAATTCCTGGTGGAATTGAATCACTTGTAAGACAAGCTTCGATCTCTTCCAAAATGAAGTCACCTCCCTCAAAAAGATTGAGAGAGGGGGAAGAGGTAGTAATAATAGGATCTAAAGATGGAGTGGGATTGCCACTCTTAGAACTATCTGAAAATCCGAGCACCTCTTGAGCATACTCCTCACATGTAACGTCTATGGGAATCGATTCGATTAACCGATTCATCATCATATCTATAGGAGTATCTCGAAGTATGCCCGAATTAAAACGTTATGGCTTCATCATTGACTCGAAGAGTTAACTCTTCGCCGTGTACATCGATTAATGCTCGTACCGTCCTTAAGAAAGGCCTCCCGAGAATGAGGGGAACCCGAGGATCGACATCATAATCAACTACAACAAAATTAGCTGGAAAATGAAACTTTCCTACTTTCACAAAGACATCTTCGGCAACACCAACCGGATAAGCAACCATCGGTTTGCGAGCTCGAGAGTCATGCGAGTAGGAGTAAGTTCTAGAGAGAAGCTCTCCATACGGGAAGAAGCCATTAAGTTGATTACTAGCGCCAAGTATAGGCTAAGGCTAGCACTATCTAGCTCGGAAATCACATGGTATGATGGAACTTGCCGAGGTCTCTAAGTTTTTCAGGAAACTTTTTAAGGAGCACTGCCGAACAATTCTCATTTAATGGAGTATTTGCCAATTCAAATAATTTCTCTTTATTACTAAGGAGACTCTTAAACGTAGAAGCGAACTTAGGCATGTGAAGAAGAGCATCCGCAAAGCTAAGGTCAAAATGTAATCTTTGAAAGATTTAAAGGAACTTCAACATTTGATTATTAGCTTTTGCTTGGAGCTTTTGGTCGTTAAGCCTTGAAGGATAAGGTATCGACGGTTTAGGATTAGGCTTTGGAGCAACATCAGGCTCTGGAATTTGAACTTGGACAACCGGAGGTTGGACGTGTGCGGTACTTCCTGAACTTGTAGTTTGCACCTTGTCCTTTGTCGCCTCTGGTTCACGTTCTACTTCATTCGGAAGAGGAGAAGAAGTAGGTGGAATCGTAGGTCCATCATAAGATACACCACTTCGGGTTAATGACTTTCAAGTCACCTCTCGGGTTAGCAATGGTATTACTAGAAAGTGATCCCGAACCCGAGGGACTTTGCATTTGAAAAAAAACTGCTCATCATGTTCTTTATATCATTCTTTAATTCATTGCTCTGATTCCTCATCGTAGTCTTGTTGGGAATTAAGAGATTCTACAAAGTTTATACTGCTGGTTCAACTTTGTACTGCCAAGCTTAAATAGTTTATACTGCTCAAATTATAAACTACCGGTACTAACTGGTTAGTTATCTTGCTAGAGTAAAAGTTAGTATTTCTAGTACTACTTAATACTGCTAAGAGAAGTTAACCACTGCTACATGAAGTTTAGGGATGATGAAGAGTTAACGCGTTTTTTGATATGTTATGGACTTATTCTGTGTATTATCTTATATAGTTAGAAGATTATGTAATTCTGGATAAAAGTTAGAAGATTTTGTAGTTATCTTGTATAGGACTACCTTTGTGTATAAAAGGAGATCTTAGGTTAATGGTTGTAGAAACACGTATAATTACATCACATCATATCAAGTCTTCATTGTATCATAGCTTCACGGTTGTAAACCCTAAACTGTAAAGAGTGTTCGTTTTAACTTATTGAAGCATTTTGTTTTGTTTGTATTTTGTGTCTCTAACATACTTTTTCTTTTTTCTTCTTAGTGGTATAAACTAGATTTTGCATAGTTATATCAAGACACTCAAGTTTCAGTCTTAGTGCTTTGGATTTATCAAGGATACTTACCTTACATCAAGTTAGGAGTTTCAAGATCCTTTACAGGACCATCAAGTGGTATCAGAGTTTGTAAAGATTTGAATAAGAAGTAACAAATAATTACTTACCGATCTATTTCTCAGTGTTAGTGGAGGCCAGAAATACTTCTAACAACTCTGACTGCAGGACTCCCTATTCTCAACCCAGGGGGATATGATCTCATTGTTATTTTTTTTTTTTTTTTTTTTTTTTTTTTTTTTTTTTTTTTTTTTTTATGAGAATAGAAGAAACTTTTTATGACTACATTACTCCCATTGAGAAGTAATTCTGAATGGTAACAAAGTGAAGAGACAAGTTGGAGAAAACTGTGCAGATATATGACCTTACTATGCGGAAGAAAAGCAAGAAGAAGAATGAGATGAAAGTAGAGGAACTCTGTTGGGATGGCACTCCAAAATAAGGGATCAACTGATGTTTTCAGTCATATAAGGATGCAAATTGTCATGGGAAAGCATTGAAAAGAGGTATGGAGGAAAACAAGGAATCAAGGAAAGTTCAGAGAACTTACTCAGCAACAATATGAGAACTTTGCGGATCATGTTCAGAACAATAGATCAAAACTTTTGATAGGTTGCAAAAACTTATTAGTCAGTTGGAGATTCAAGGAGAAGTTATTACACAAGAGGACATGAACTTAAAACTATTGAAAAGTCTTCCATCTGAATGGAAGACTCATGCTTTGATCTGGAGGAACAAAGAGGAAATAGAAACCATCAGTTTGGATGACTTGTACAACAACTTAAAGATATATGAACCTGAACTTATAGGATCATCAAGTATAAGCCAAAATTCCTCAAATGTGTTTTGTAGCCTCAATAGCTCTTTCAGCAATAGCAGCATAATTAAAGCAGATAACACTGCTTATGGAGTTAGTGCTGCTCATACTCAAAGTAATCCTGTTAACTCTACATCTATAGATAACCTTAGTGATGCTGTGATCTGTGCTTTCCTAGCAAGTCAGCCTAATTCTCCTCAACTTGCAAGAGAGGATCTAGAACAAATTGATCCTGATGGCCTAGAAGAAATGGATTTACACTCGGAGATGGCTATGCTGACAATCAGAGCTAGAAGGTTCATCAAGAGAACAGGCAGGAAACTAGATATAAATGGTCAAAGAATTGGATTTGACAGGTCAAAAGTGGAGTGCTACAATTGTCATTAAAAATGGTCACTTTGCAAGAGAATGTAGAGCTCTAAGGAATCATGAGAACAAATGAAGAGAGAATGGTAGAAGAACTGTCACAGTGGAAACTCCCACTGAAAATGCCTTGATTGCTCAAGATAAAATTGGAGGATATGATTGGAGCTACAAAAGCTGAAGAAGGTATCTAAAACTTGCATTGAAAGCTTATCCATCTTCAGGAAGTTCTTCCAATTCAGACTCTGAGGTAGATTCTTGTTCTAAAACATGTGTAAAAGCTTATGCTACTCTCAAAGAACAATATGACAGTTTGAATTCTGATTACAATAAGTTTCAATTTAATTTAGTATCTTAAATTCAGGTTTAGAGTCATTAGAAGCTAGGACTAAACTCCTATAAGAAACATGAGGTTGTATTTGATGAATGCATTAATGTTTTAAACGTGAAGTTAGGACTAAGAGATAATGCCTTAGTTGAAACAAAAAGAAATTGGAAAAAGCTATAAAAGGCGAGAGATGAGTTAAAACTAACATTAGAGAAGTTTCAAAATTCATTTAAATCTTTGAATAATTTGCTGGGAAAGTCAAAGTTAGTGGACATGTTAAAACTGGACTAGGATATAATGCAGCTTCTTCTACTGCAGCTTCTCCTGCAGTAGAAAGTTTTGTGAATTCATCTGAAATGTTAGAAAATCAGGAGTATAATAAGTCCAAATCTGATATCATTCAGTTCCCCCATCTTATACAGGGAATTTCATTCCCTCAAAACCTGATCTAATGTTTATGGATGGAATAGTTGAAAGTAAGAAGATGCGGATGTTATTACTGTTGTCTACATAGTATGTAAGGAAAGTGAGTAAATATGAGTCTGACTGATGTAAAAATAAATGGTGATGCAGTCGAACCTAAAACTGTTAGGAAGAACAGCTTTAGACCTCCAGTCATTGAGGATTGGAATTCTAATAAATGATGAGAGGTAGAATTTTACCTAATGTTAAGGATAACAACTGTTTGAATAGCACTGAAAAGATAAAAATTTGTTAAGTCTGCTAGAGGCAAATTCTGTATCTACTTCAGTGCATATCGAGATGAGTCATACAATAAAAGCTACTCGCCTTCATCAACCCCAGTAGAGAGTTAAATACAATGCTACAGAATTCTATCTAACAATCTAATACTACCCCCTTCTTCTTGCATTGTACCAAATTGTCGCGAAACACACAACGCTAAATAGAACTATTATCTATGCCCTCCCACCCATAAGTCCCTAGGACCCTCCCAGCTGACTTTTTAAAATATAGATAAATAAGCTTGGTTTTGTTTGTGGTAGTTTTTGAGCAATCTTCATTTTGTGTGTGATGAAAAAGGTTATAATCCAGTGTGGAAAATCAAGTTAGGGTGAAATCACAAGTACTTTGCTTTAAAAATGATCACCTTGCCCTAAGATAGAAGATTTGTATCCACAAGCTCAGTTATTAACCAGGTCTAGTAGTAAAATTAATTACTAATGGTGCAAAGTGTTAATATGTGTTCAAGAACAGTTATTACTGCTGGCTCAAATAAAACCAAATTTTGTTGTGAATCTCATCCTTGACTAATATCAAATGCTTACAATAAAAAGGATATCCACAAGTTCACATTGCGTTCTTTGACAAGGTATCAGCAAATTTAACAGTAACTTTAATAAAAAGGTTAATACTGTCAGGGTAAAATGAATACTATGTTAGGGATTTAGAGCGAAGTAGTAAGTGTGAAAAACAAGGAGAAAAAAGGGTGTATTGCTTTGTTTAAGGCCTCAGCATGATGGGTTTGGAAAAGCCAAAAATAGTTGTGCATCCAAATACTTTTAAGAAATATTTCTTACAATGATTGCACGAGGCAGAGATCTAAGTCTATAATGCTTAGATCCCCAAAAGAGCCTAATTTCTCTTTATTTTTGTGCTATGGTAACCACAAAAGAAGAGTACATGGTAAAATGGAGTATTGGATAGTGGTTGTTCTAGCAACTTGACAGGAAACAAATGCTATCTTATGACGTATGAGATTATGATGGTGGATTTTGTTTTCCTTGGAGATGGTAAAGGTTAGAATTTCAGGTATAGGTAAAAATCAAAATCTAGAACATGGTTTTTAATGATGTGTATTTTTGTGAAGGAGATTAAGTATAACCCTGTTTAGTGTGTCACAATTGTAATAAAAGAAATGTTCTTTTTTGACACGGCATATTAGTTTATCTTCTGACTTTAAGCTACTTGATGATAAGGTCAAGTCTTGCTGAGAGTTGCCAAGAAATGGAGACTATTAATAGTCTGGACCGGTTCATTAATAAAGGAAGGGTCAAATTGACTTTGACCGGTCCATTTAAGATTATTTGGACCGGTCTAAAAACTAAGAAAGGTATCGTTGGACTCGTAATTTCGTGCTCTTTCCAATGGAGTGATCGTGGGATTTTTACAAGTTCGTTTGAATCTCGATAATCGTGAAAACGTCGTCGAAAATCACCCGAAAATTACCGTTTTCGCTTCGTTTTCAACCCTTTGTACCTGTAAGACATAAAAACACAATACAAACATATTTGTAACATAATGGCTCATATTTTAGTGTTTTAGTCCGTTTTTATGTGTGTTTCAGGGTACAAATGATATGCGTTTAAGCACATATCAAATTCCCCCACACTTAGCCATTACTGGTCTCACTCGCAATGTTTATAAGGCACGCCTAGAAATAAATAATTTAAAACACCCCCCCCCCCCCCACTTTAACTTATGACCCCTCACATCAAACAAGAACAGAATCGGTCCATTAAAGGGTTCAAAAATCATTTATTTTTAAAGCGCTCCCGTTTTAACCACTTATTCATTAATAGATAAAAACTACGATAAAAATTAAATAAAATTATTTAAAAGGCTTTAAGAACGGTAATTCGTCATCCTTTACTTTTCATAATCCCCAAACTAAGCTTAAAATGAAATCACAGCCAAATATAACAGCTAATTGTGTACGCATAACTACTTTTCGCTCTCATTATTAATCCTCTAAGGAATGTTTTAAAAAAAAATTATTTTTTTTATTTTTTTTTTATTATTATTATTTTTATTATCTTTATTGGTGACAAATAATTATGGCCTTATTTATATAAAGTAAACCCGGTTTAGACAATAATTAGTTTAAAATCATTTCCTAAAGAGACGATATTGTGAGAATAAGGTCCACATTAAGGTTCTAATTTCGCATGATTTAGGGGTTATCCTTTTTATTTCATCTGAAACAACTCAACTACGAGTCCAGATACGGAGGCTTTATTTAGATAACCCCGGAGTCGAAATTTGGCTTTATTATTATTATTATTATTATTATTATTATTATTATGGTCCTTTAAACATGACACATCGGGCGTCCTAACCGACAAGAGCCAGTAGTCTTATTTAGACTTCGGTAATTTCCTCAACCTTTTTGAAGGCTGCAACATCGGGAGCGAACCGACCAGATGTAGCAAACTTTTATCAGTCTCGAATTTCTTACTATGGGCCTTTTTTTGAAGACTGCCACATCGGCAGTGAACCGACCAGAGACAGTAAACTTTTATCAGCCCACAGTTCTTATTATTATTATTATTATTAACTCCACCCTTTAAACGACTGCAACATCGGGCGTCCTAACCGACAAGATGCAGTGGTCTTATTTCGGCTTTGGTTTATTTTATTATTATTATTATTATTATTAGCCAAATTTCAAGTTTTGTGGTCTTTTAGCAACCAAGACATCGGTCGTCCTAACCGACAAGACCCGGGAGCGTACCACAACACTGACAGAACCTCGATGTGTACCTTAATTTTACCAGAAGAAATCTCTACAAAGGGATTTAAACTAAGAATCGCAAAAACCAAAATGACTTTATTTATTTAACAATTATATAATATTTATTAAGCTGGTGGGAGCAAAAACCACAATTAACCTGTATGAGCTCCTAAACTGAGATAAACTACTCCACGATTACGAATTACCTTATGTTCAACTATATCATTTTTTGTTCTTTGCAAAATTATAAAGTTAAGCAAGCGCTTAGTCTCAAAAGCTAGGGGAAAAGCTAGAGTTTAAAACTCGGTCAAGTCAAAGTATCCTTAGTTCTACGGGCCTACTTATTCACATATCTCATAACATTTTTATTATTATTATTATTTTTAGTATATATAAAATAATAAAATTTTAAAATTTTGGTCAACCCCCCCCAAATATAAAAAAAAAAAAACAAAATAAAAAAAAATAAAAAAAAAAAAAAAAAAAAAAAACCTCAAAAAAAACGGGGGTTGCATGGGAACACAAATAGGTACATGTATGATCAAATTTCGATAGAAATTCCTCCCACACTTAGAATGGAACATTGGCCTTAATGTTCAAAAATATCAGGTTTTACCCCCACACTTACGCATAAAAAAGGCAAATGCAAAAAATTCCAAGTGTGGAAAGGGGAACAATATATATAAAAAAAAAAATATTATATATATATATATATATATATATTATATATATATATATATATATATATATATTAATATATATATTATATATATATATATATATTTTATATGATAAGGATTAGGATTCCAAAATAAGCAGAAGATAAGAAGCTAATGAAGTTTGGAGAGGATTGAAAATAAGCACGGGTATTCAGGATCTTAAGGAATTTCCTGCAAAAACTGGTACCATTACATAGAAAAGAGCACGCCCTAACCACATGGGCTATAAAATAACACAGTATTTATTAAGAAAAAAATAGAAAGAAGAAAAGACACAGGTTGCCTCCACGTGATAGAAAGCGCTTGTTTTTTTATGAGTTGCTAGCTTGACTCGCCTAAAATTAAATTTTTTTATTAAAGCAAAATGGGCAGGAAATATCTTCGGCAACAAATATTACAAACATTCTGATTCGACGTAATTAACGATAATTCCAGTACAATACTTCATTTCTGTCTCCTAACAAGATTATACGTTAATGTTAGCAATAAAGGTATTCCTTAGGAAAAGACAGCCAAAATGTTAGATAAAAGGAAAAATATTGTCTCGGGCCAAGTATGTCAAAAACACCGATGAGAACCAAACATGCCATAACAATAATGTAGGGAATGAAAGGTTTTGGTTTAGCATGGTTAAAACAAAATTTAACTTTTTCGTATATGGAGGTGGGATTTAAGCCGTGGTACTTTGTGGTACTATTATTTGCACCTCATCATTTTGGTGCCTCCATTTCTGACGCATCACTCTCCCCCATTTGTGAATACCAAAGATTGGATTGTCTGAATTTAAAGTAAATTCAGAATCGAAGTCAAACAAAGGATCAGTGATAGTCATGTCGAAAGTTTTGGAAATACAATCAAGAGAATCCAAGGGTTTCTCGGATACCCTTGGGATTGGAACAAGGTCATCAATATCCTCATGAGAATTAAGTTCGATTTCATTGTCCCCCATTAAAAGGTATTCGTAGGTTCCCTAATAGAGGATTGATCTCTGAATTATTTTTCTCTTTAAGGTTCATCTTTAATGCAAAATTATCAAGAAAAAGGATATCTCCCTCCAAATCAATATTAAGCTCTAAAGGAGGGAGATCGCTCGAGATTTCATCATTTAATAATCCTTCTAGAAAAAGAATATCTCCCTCCAGATCGAATATATCATCATCGACTTCCGATGAAGTCGAATCATGATGAGGAAGAAGTGTGTTGGTCTCATCTAAGATATAATCACTATCCCTGGTGGAAGTGAGAGAAGGAGAGAGACGTTACCACAGGGTCAGAAGAAGGAGTAGGACTGCCACTCAAATGGTGAATCGATTTCTGATTTCAAATCAATCTCAGTAAGGTTCATTAATTATCACTTTCATCGGAGTTGAATTGTTAAAGCGCTCCGTTCAGGATGATGATTCGCTGATCTACTAGCTTCCACCCACTCACTTATATAGCAACCCTAATACAGATCCGGACCGAATGCCCTGACCAAGGCAAAAGGTCAAATTCCAAAAGGATTTAATAAATACCACAAGTAGAATCAATAATAAAAAGATTCGGGAATAGATATTCCCGGGTCGTATGTCCCTACGAGGATATGCAATTGAAAAAGTAGTTAAATCCTTGGTTTGGTTTGATGAGAAATTGGAATGAAGGAGGAATATATGATATGATGGAAAACATCTGATATAGGTACAACTAAAATTAATTAAATAAAACCTAATTTAATCTACGGGAAACAGATATAGGAAATGAGGATCTTAAAAACTACGGGAAACAAAATTAGTTAATATGGATAGAACTTAAACTACGGGAAGCATAATTAATTATTGGGAAAATCCTAAAATTAATATTTATATAAACATACGGGTGAACAATCAGGGTATCGAGGAAACTAAATACTAAAAATAAGAAAATAAATGCTAAATTAAATTAAAAATCAAAATTAATTCTAATTAACCTTAATTTTAAAAAATAAAATAAATAGATAAAAACTGAGGTCGTTTTGATGCTAACGAAACAGAAACTGTAAATACGCACCCGGTTTAAAAGGGTCTAGACTTGAATTTCAAGAAAAATTAAGCTTACTCTAAATTTTATATTTTTCCTAGACACTAAATGACAAAAGAAAATTTTATAAAAAAGGAAAATATTTTTTTATTAATTTTTGGATTTTTTTATGAATTTTTAAAGATTAATAACTAATTAAAACTAAGAAAATAGAAAAAGACAAAAAATAAAAGTTATAAAAATTCTGAAAAAATGAAAATATATAAAGAAAAAGTTAAAACAAATCTAAAAAATATAAAAAATGCCCAAATTTTACTGGAATAAATTAAAGTAATTAAACTAATTAAATCGTACAACCTAAGTTAATTAATTAATTAATAAAACTATCTTGAAGTTAATGCTGTCTAAAACTAAAGGACTAAACAGGGAAAAGGGACAACGACCTAACGGGGAATCAATATATGACAAGGGGGAACTAAAACAATGCTAACTATAAAAGAGAGAATTACACAATTGGTCCCTGAGGTGGACCCCGATTACAAGCTAGGTCCTAAGTGCTTATTATCAAAAAGCCAAAGAAGCAAAGTTGTTAAGGGGCTTGAGGGGAGCAATTTTCATAAAAGGTGCATAAGCTGAAGTTAACTTAATAAGCTAGAAAAGTGACTTTTTGAAGCTGCAGAAGCTAAATAAGCTTATGAGCTTATTTTGCTTTCTTTTTGGGATTTTAAGTAAGCAAAATAAAGCTACAAAACTATGGGGAAGAAAAAATAAATAGGGAGAGGGGAGTCCTAAATAAGCTAAGTTTTCTAGAATAAGCCCTAAAATAAGCTGGGGATCAATTAAGCTATATTGACAATTTTTAAAAGAAAACAGAAAAAAGGGAACTTTAAGCTTAAATTAAACTAACCTAGAAAGTGAGATAAGCTATAAGATTTTGGGGATTTATAGGGCAACTAATAAGCTATAAATAAAAGCTAAAAGATCCTAAGGCTTATTATCTAAATAAGCTAGAAAAGTGGGCTGAGTTTAGGTGCTCAGCACCAGGGGAGGGCAATGCAGTGGCTTAAGGGCTTTTTGGGCTTATGAAATAAGCTCTTATGAGCTTTTTGGCCAAATCCAAGTACAAACAGATAACAAGGGGTGGTCACTGAGCTTATTTTCAAAGTTTGAGAGCTTAGGGCTTAATTAAAGCTGCTGATATTTGGGTTTAAAATTGAGGGATTTCAAAAATCATTCAAAGCTAAACTTGGACTTATGCTTGGTGAGATTTAAAAGGACAGAACAAGGAGGGTGGGTAAATGGCTAGAAACAACAACAAAGAGCACAACAAAAGTGTGCTTAAGCTGCATAAGCAGCTTGAGCACTTAAGCTCATTTTGGCTTAGTTAAATTTTGACAGAATATAGAAAAGACTTAAAAACTTATTTTCAAACTAAAATTGGTGATTAAGGTGGCTTAATAAACCACACACACTCAGCCAAAGTTGGCTGAGTGCACTTGACCCATGATAAACCCATATTGACCCATTTTGCATGCTAAACCAAACACCCCTTTAATATATAAAAATCGTTTTTTACTGATTTTTAGTTAAGGGAAGGCTAAGAAAGGTTATTATAAGTAAGAACCCGTGTCACACATGACATCATGTCATGTGTCCACTTCAAATTATCTTTAATAGAACCCACGTTTATAAGAATGAAGGTTGTTCGTTTGCTTTTCTCAGATCCTATCCACATCATAGAAACAAATAGCAGTACTAATCATGCATCCTTTGCTACTGTAATTGTTGTTTAATGCATTGTGTCGTCACCTGCTATATACAAACAGAAACACCAAAACCCTTCACATGAACGATCACCATATATATAAACAATTTGGGTTTTCGTTCCAACAGCAGCATTAAAACATGATTACCCGAACCCTAACAAACTAGGGTTTTTAATTACGAACAGATCCTTATATACATCATACGCACGAGCAATCTCTTCTGGTCTTCTTGTTGAACACAACATCTGTTACACGTAACATTCTTATTCACGTCTTCTTCTGATGTTTCTTTTATCATGGCTTCTTTGCCGAATTAGGGTTTTGTGAAAAACTCTTGTTTCACCGAATTGAATGAATTATCAAAAAGAAAACCGAATTCGATGAGAAGAAAAACCCTTTAATAGTAACAATGATTTATAAATCGTATTGCATACCAATTAAGGTAGAGAGAGATGATGAATTTAACTTTGATTTATATCAATTAAACTCCAAACCCTAGAAAAACTTTTTTACCACAAACAATTTCTTGAAAATTCAGTGTTTTAATGGTTTCTTCAAAAACCCCATGCTTGCATATCTAATCGAAGAGCCACGAGGCTCTGATAACACAATTTTATGAGATCGTTTAAGCTCAAGTTCGTATAAGAACTTAATATCTAGGAATGCCAAAAACAATTGAAACAATATGCACAACTACAGGGCTCATACGAGAATTAAATAAAGAACATTGTTTATTTGGTTAAACAAGGTATTCTCCCACACGTTTCCATCAAGCCCCAATTTTCGACGATCAACCACTAGAAAGGTTACACATATCAATAAACTGTAATCAGGGATCAGAGGAACACATTGATTACCTTTAAGGCTACAACCAACACTCTAGACCCGTCTACCATCTTCCCTACACTATTTGTAGCACACACTTTTTTCTGGATCCCATAAAAACTATATGCCTTTGCCTAACACACACACCCCTCCACTCTATATGAGTGAGAGCGATCTATGAGCTTCCGTCATAAAAAAGTGATAAAAATAGCAGATAAGGAAACGATATTAAAAATCATTAATCAAGCAATAATTCTTGTCCGATCCATCGGATTAATAGCCTTTCATTAACTTGCGTCTTGATCATTTTTAAAGCGAAGTCATCAATGTTGTTCTTAGTTTCCTTCTTGAAATGAGCATCTTCTTGACAAATCTTATCATCATTATAAGAATTCCTCCTTTGTCATGAGATAAGTCCTTCTTGTTTCATGCTTTTTTGTCTTATCAACTCTAATCATAATTCCAATCATGGGATTTTGTGAACACTTTGAATTGTGTACCAGTTGTGCTTTTAAGGACTAACCTCAGACGTCGCGTTCTCTCAAAGCGAAAGTAGTTCTCAGACACACTCTTAAATTGCGATAGCACGGCTCTCTCCTTTAATTAAAGTAGCGAGATAGCTGTAGTTAATTTTGGAGAGACGTCTACTAGACCTAGCACACACTCTCCAACATACCGGACTTCTCCCAAAGCACAGACTGACTTCGGCGTCCCACTGACAATGATGTTGTGTCATATTCTCGATTAAATCATAAGCTTCTTGAGGAGTCTTCCGCATGAAATTACCGCCGACAGCCACCATAAGTCTTTCTTGGTCAATTATCGGAATTCCATTATAAAAAGTAAGGATTTGATTAAGAAGCAAAATTCTATGGTCGGGACATTTCCGCAAACAAGATTTAAATCTTTCCTAAGCTTCAAATACTGATTCGGTAGACAATTGCCGAAAATTAAGAATTTCTCTCCTAAGTTGCAATGTTCTAGAATATGGAAAGTATTTTGAAAGAAACTTGAAAACCATATCTTCCCAAGTATGAATAGAATGAGTTTTAAGAGTATAAAACCAAGATTCAGATTTATGGGTTAAAGAGAATGGAAAAAGATTTAGATTGATGATGTCTTGAGAAACTCCATTTTGCTTAATGAATTGGGTGATGGATAAATATTTTTTTAAATGATCGTTTGCATCTTCACCTTCAAATCCATGGAATTGACAATTCTGTCGAAGCAGCTGAACCATATGATTTTTCAATACAAAATCGGTTCCCGAAACGGTTGTCGGAAGAACGATCGGTCCCACCTCTACCGAAAAGTGACGGACATAAAAGATCTCCATGGTCCCAAGATCATGTTGAATGATAGAAGAAATGAACTCGCAAGAATTAAAGCAAAAAAGAGAAAGAGAAAAGAATTAAACACTTAGAAGATAAAGAAGAATATTTTTATTTTTTTATGTATATAATAAAGATAAAAAGAAAAAGAAAGTAGAAATGTATCTATATTTCTCTGGATTTTTCATAAAAGTAAAAATGAAATGCAATAATATATTTTTAATATATTATATTAACTCACATTTATAAAAGAAAATAGAACACATATATATATATATTATATTTATAAAAGAAAAGGAAAAATAAAAATAAAATAATAAGAAAATTTATTTTTGGATTTTTTTTATATTTTTAATAAGTACGAAAATAAACTTTCCGAAGAAAGGATCTTCAAGGCACTAACTTCGAACACTACGTGAAAATCGTACACTTCTCCCCGGCAGCGGCGCCAAAAACTGATTCGTCCCGAAAGACTAGTCGAGTAATATAATATATACTAATCACGTCGGATAAAAATTACTTTAGGAAAAGTAATAGTTGATCCTCCGGATGTCGTGTCCCAACGAGAGATGAATTTGAAATTCACGAAAGCGTTTTATTTGATGCTTGAATGTCTTTTAATTTTTGGTTTTTGATTAAAATTAAATATAAAATAATACTAAACTAGATTATACTAATTAACAAATAAGCAAAGCAATTAAATGAAAAGAACTATATAAAAAGATATGCTTGCTAAGTGACGTGAAAAGTTCCTCAAGTGTGAATTAAGGTTTTACTTAACGAATTAATTTCCTTAGAAAAGATAATTATCTCACAACATTGGCTTATATTGACAAAAATCTCTTAAAAAGATAATAATTACTAGATGTGTCGTTTGACTATTTTTTCGGATTTTGCCCTTTAAAACATTCAAACTACAAATTTAATTAATCGGCGATTATTAATTAACAAACTTTTTTATAATCCACACTTAATTTCCAATCCACAAATAACTTAGCAAGAAATAATGAACTACTTACTAATCATAATAGTTAAGCTAGCAACAATCATAACATCAAACATAAACATTTTAAGCTAATAATTCTAAACTACTAGTATTAAAAAGGGAAAAAGGAAATAACCAAATGATGAACCGAATCGAGTATTAAACCACCCGCTCTTATAAACTTAATTAAACTCTTAAAGTTTAAGACTTATTAGTTTTTTTATTTCACTAATTAATTAATAAAGTTCTGAGCTTTATTAACTAATAAGTTAGGTAAAAACTTAAAAAGTTTGGAACTTTAATAGTGAAACTAGTTTATAAGAACCATAAGCTCCTCGCCTAAGTGTAGAATAAGATCCATCAACAATAAAACAAACAAAGTTAAAGTGCACAATAAACAATAAGCTATTAAGACAAAATAAGCTAGATATTATTCTAAAGACAAGAAGCTAATAAAAAGCTAAAAATAATAGATCCAAATCCACCCGAAACTAAGGTGTTCAATCAAGTGAACTCGGATCAGGTATGATTAAGGATTGTATCTATAAAAAATAAGCTTGAATAAAAAAATAAGCAATCAAAAATAAGCTCACTCGAAAAGCTTTAAATTAAAAACAATATAAAATAAGCTAGTCTAAATAAGCTATGGAAGTAGCTAATTAGAATATAAGCTTAAGAGATCGGATCCAAAAATAAGCTATAAGCAAGAGCTTATTTAGAAATAAGCAAAAGAAAAGGAGAGGAGAAGAGAAAATAAGCATAAGAAATAAGCTAAAAATAACACCAACTTTTACCAAAAAGCATCTTCATTAATTAAAATAAGCCATTACAATAAGTAGATCCAAAAAGCTAAAAGCTTTTACATTAAGAAAACTAAATAAGCTAAACTATATTTATCCTACTCCTACTTCTAAACTAATAAGCTAAAAAAATGAAAGAAAAGAAAACAACGAAAGAATGATGCGTCTGGTTTGTGGAGTCTTCATTTATAGCCCAAATTGAGGGGGGCAAATTAGTCATTTCTTTTAGGTGCCAACACACATCAACCAATCACAATCACTCATCATAGCTTGGATATAACGCCACCATTTCCTGTGCCAATCATTGCAAATGATTAGGCATTAAATGCCAATCGCAACCTTACCTCGTACTGATAGCGCAGAATCGGATCACGTGTTGCCACGTGGCGACGAATGATTAGTCCAGTTGGTGTGAGTTGACAGCTGACGTGGCCTTCTAAGATAATATCAAAAATAAGCAAAGGGGGACTCGAACCCGGTACATGCGGCTTAACAAACATAAGCTTTACCACTGGGCTAAGCACCCAGTGGTGTTATACATCCAAAACAAATTCATTTTATCCTATTAATAGTCTGGACTGTTTATTAATAAAGGAAGGGTCAAATTGACTTTGACCGGTCCATTTAAGATTATTTGGACCGGTCCAAAAATTAAGAAAGGTATCATCGGACTCGTAATTTCATGCTCTTTCCAATGGAGTGATCGTGGGATTTTTACGAGTTCGTTTGAATATCGATAATCGTGAAATCGTCGTCGAAAGTCACCCGAAAATTACTGTTTTTGCTTCGTTTTTAATCCTTTGTACCTGTAAGACATAAAAACACAATACAAACATATTTGTAACATAATTACTCATATTTTAGTGTTTTAGTCCATTTTTATGTGTTTTCCAGGGTACAAATGATGTGTATTTAAGCACATATCATTGAGCTAATCATGCGGTTTAATTTATTGTTGTTATGTTATTTTTTGTGCTTTATTATTTGTTCTTGGCATTTAATTATTTTAATTATCTCATGATTATTATGTTATGATCTCGTTGTTTTATCGTTCTCTTTATTAATTTATATAGTGCACTTTGAGATCCTTGGACTCCCAGTTAGGTTTTGATACAAGGTTGAGCACGCACTAAAAGTAAGTAAAAGGTATCCTAATCCTTGTTCACGTAATTGATTACAATAGAGTGACAAATACTCGTAATTGTTCGACAGCAAAGAACCCTTAGCATTAATTCCTAGTTAGGAGAGCGAGCTTAAAGCATATCTTATAAGTTAAAATAAAATTAAGTGTTTTGTAGCTTTAGCACCGGTTTAATTTTAATTCAGCTTCGACCCTTACTCTCATAAAGAAGTAAGCTTTTACCTTTGTTTAATCACTCTGGTAGAAGGCGTGACCAGCATTCGAGTCGCGGTTGGGTTAACATTTAACCATATGAGAAAATTTAAGATTGCGACAAGACATTGCACTAGAAATCATAGTAATTAATTGTGTTTTTCCTTTCTAATTGATCACCACTATACCAATTCCCTTTTCGACCAGCTAGGCTTACCACTAAAACAACTAGCCAAAAATCTCAAATACTCAACATGTTTTCTTTCCTGCTTTCTTAGGTAGAATAATAAAATCAATTAGATGATTAGAGACATAAACCGTTCTTTGGGTCGACACCCGTACTTACCAGTCACTACACTATACACGATAGGGTACACTGCTCTTTAGTGCGTGATGTAGTTTTATTTAAAAGAAATTACGCATCAAACATATATCTAAAATCGAACATTAACTGGATTAGGTCGAGTCTGGACGCCGTTGCACACAATTGTTTGATCATATCCTCAGCTACTTATTATTTTGCTTAAAGGTAAGTTCTCGTAGCACCACTTCTTAAACTCTTTTCTGTTGGGGAGAAATAATACTGAAAACTTATTTCAACTGCTTTTAATACTGTGTAAAATCTTTTATTTCTTTTTGGACAATGCTATGTGCCTATGTTTGCTTATGTAAATGCTATGTGAACACTATGTGAATGTTATGCGAATACTATGAGATCTATCTATGTGAAGTTCCAATGTGAACTTCTGCCCCACACTATTTAGCTAACTGTGTAGCTCCAGCTGGTAGGCGATAGGTCTGGTGGACTATTAACGCAAGGGATTCTATTGATATGTTGATTTTGGTTGGGATACCCTGATATGATATGTTGATGTGTTGATAATTTAAATATTATTAGCATGCATTTTGATTTCATATTGTACAATTGTCCATCGCTTAAAATTCATGCACAACAACTGGTATACTTCTAAACCTACAAGCTCACCAACGTAATGTTGACCTTTTCGAGTATCATTTTCAGGTGAAGCGAATGTTCGTTAATCTCAAGATAGAATGCCTTAGTGACCTAGGCTATCCCGTGAGGGATCATTGTTGAAGGATTTCATTTGAGGCTTGTTTTCGTGTGGATGTTCTTAGATTATTCAAAACTTATATTGCCCCTATGTTGGTAGTCAGATTGTAATAAATTTGAAACTATGTGTTGTGTTCATTGACTATTTTGACACAAGTTTTCATACTTGTCGTCGGAGGATGTTGTGACACTTATGATATGCATTTTTAGATTTCTCTATATTGTATCATGTGTTATGACGATTCATTCTCCGCCACGCCTCGTGATTCCGCCATTGTCGGGATGTGACAGTTGAGGTGGCATTCCATGCATTTGCCACATATATATACACTCATAATTAGCCATATATATACACATATATACACATTTATTATTATTTATTATATATAAGAGGAGGCATGCCACATATTACTTCCACTTGGCATCCCATAGTGCCATGTCATCACTAAGCAACCTAATATCAGTATTTGGAAATTCCAAAATTTTTTAAAAAAATTTATCCATGGCAAGATTTGAACCCTAGTTTCTGCTACCACAAAGAAACGCCTCAACCAGTGGATCACTCCACAAGTTGTGACTAATAATTAAAAACAAATATGTAATGCTTAAAAAAATCTTATTATTCAGATACTAAGATAATCTCTACATATACAATAAGACAATCACTCTCTTAAATCACAGATCTAATATCTTTCATTCCAAAATTAAACCAGAAACCCTAAACAACCTCATATTACATCTTTTAAATAATTCTTATTCTCCAGTTAGATGACTACTTTCATCCACTGTAAGTCGTATTTTTTATTTATTTTAATATAATCAAGAGAGTTTTATGTAAAATTCGATTTTCAGTTATTATAAGAACCTAATGCATTTTTTACCACGATTGATATGGACCAATTTATGTACAAGGATGTGAATGTTTCAATATGTTCTACTATCGAATCACCCAACTTTAGTTCATAATATATATTCATTGGAGACAGGTTCTACTATTGAATGAATATATTGACAGATCATGAACTTGATGTCTATAATACGATTATCAGTTACAAGGTTTTTAACGTTAAAATTACACACATTTGATTGTTATATTCTACTATCGATAGTAATTTTACATGTTTCAGCTGTTAATCAGGGTTATAATGTTTATATGTTAACATGTAAACCCTTATTTATTATGTAATCAGTCACCGTCATTCAAAAGAACACATCATGAAAGATTATTAGTTATTTAGATATATGTATAGGCCATAGATATCGTCAGGTTAAACAACTGATAGAGTGTATCTTTAAAAAAAATTAGAATCTCTCATGTAAAATAACATATTTGACCTCTGTCTAAACCTTACAAATGGCTTAACGATTATATACGCCCCATCACTATATAATCTACGGTATTTTTCTCATAATATAATCATTCATCAATAACCCTATAAATTGTGTGTTTGGACTCTTAGATGATTTGAACATTGGTATGCAGCTTAATGCCCTTTTCTTACTTGCTTATGTATATTCCAGTAATTAAGATATTTTTGTTCATGTTAATTATGCAACTTGATGGTTCCTGGTTTAAGGAATCCAATGTGGGGGGAGGAATTCAATTTTTCTATAGATGAACTTCCTGTAAAGGTAATTATCCAAGTTTTTTAAAAAGCTAGACTGTTTAGGATATAGGAAATTGGAGATAGACCCACACTCATCATTGTTTCCTGTATTAAGTTATAGATCTTTATAGGCACAGTTTGTACCAGTCTATCCGATTAGTTATATAATTTTCAAATATATAGGTGAACTAATTTCTGTTGGGAGCAATAGCGATGAACGATTAAGAGCGTTCTATTAATAAGCATAATTATTATTAGAGGATACAATATAGATACATTTGAAACAATTAACCATGAAGCTTTAGACCCGAGTTAATGTTTTAATTAAACTATACTTAGATAGAAAACTCTAACTCAACATCTTCATTTAACAAATGCAAGTAGTTTTTGTGGTTCATTTTTTATAGTAATTATCATTCATCCTTGGACAGATTTTTGGTACAGGAAATGCACAATTTGCAAAAGCTTTACAAGTGTACTTGCTTTCAAGAGACTACGGGAATCTAAAATCCGAATTACAAGTAGGAAACGGAAAGGTTTGTGCTCACAAAACAAGCTTTTCTTATGCGTTTACCTGAATCTATAAGTTATTAATGAATTTGAGGTGTTTCTTGACTTACATATCAAAGTGGATTGCATTAAAAACTTACATAAGCAGGTGCTCTTATGATGAGAAGCTTTGTGTACATGCCCTATCTAATTTAACGAAAGCAGAATTTAAGAAAGCAACCATGGCTCTTGAAGCCCGCAATAAACACAAGTAAGTGAACATGTAATGCTGATATCTATATGATTATATATCAAGTAAATTTTTTGTATTAGATATAAAAGGTCAAATATGTTTGCAGCTCAACTGGAAAAGGTTACTTTTTTAACTGCTTTTGCTCAGGTTCTATATTAACGCACATTTTTCACAACTCTAACGAGAAATATCATTGTATACAATATTGAGAAGGAGTTGATTGAACGTCTAAAAGCCAGAGTAGATCCTGTGACCTGGAACCAAATCAGAGATATTATTGATAAGCATGAGATATCAGAAGAAGTTGTTGAGGAACATGTTGGTCATAGTATCTCTATATAGATGTCATATGGATGCATTTAATATCTTCTTTTTTATCAAATTTATTTTCTGGGAATTTCGTTAAACAGGTAGAATTCGTTGAATGTGATTATGATGAGGAATTTGAGATTGAGGATTTCGATGGTCGTACAACAAAAGGATATGGCTTATATGATGATAATAGTAAGATTCTTATCGATGTCTTATGTATTTTCGATTTTTTAACATCTTTATCTAATTTTGTTTAATCTCTATCTCATTGCACCAGATAAGGCATAATGGAAATGTTGAATGTTAATTGTATGTCTTATATATTGGAATAATGGATAATAACATATTAATGGTATATGGCAAATGATGAAGATGATGCCAGTGATGATGATGAAGAGGCGATGGATGTAAATTGAAAGAGGGGAGGGCAAATTCTAAGTATAATATAAAGAATAAAGAGAGATGCTAAAAAGAAAGGAAGATTACTTGTTGAGGTACAAAAAACACTTTGTTTTTGGTTATGTTAAAGATGCTTATAGCATATTCAGATTTAACTACATTCACTTAAATTGATGTCAGTGATCCAAATCTTGGTGTAGATCAAAAAGGGTCATTTTGGAACGGGGTTGGGTTGATGCATAATACTTTTTTTCTAGTTAATTTAGTTCTTATGTGTCTAACAAGTGTTATATAGTACAATATATGATTAAAAAAATTTGGACAATTTTCAAGCTTTTTAACCCGTTTTGTTTGAGATTAAACAAAACCCAAATTTACCAGTTCATTATTTACAAAATTGTACCAAAGTTAAATAACCTTTTGGCAACATGTAAATAATACCATAAGCATCTTGAATACGAGTTTGTTGACTTATTGCTAGGTT
Organism: Tanacetum coccineum; assembly: GCA_026074375.1. NCBI lineage: Eukaryota > Viridiplantae > Streptophyta > Magnoliopsida > Asterales > Asteraceae > Tanacetum > Tanacetum coccineum. The sequence goes on from BQNB010034964.1 coordinate 25,092, forward strand.
CTTTTGTGATTGAAATGAATCTACTGACTATAGAACATATCATATTGATGACTTGATAGAAAAGGCATCGGGTATCAAAGTAATTAGAGGGCAGCCCTGTGGTCAAACGTCGAGTCAAGAGTTTAAGGTGAGGAAAAACAAGTATGGGTCACGGTTTGTTGGAGCGTTCTGTCAATTTAATATAGGAGATGTTAGTCCTAACGTGTTGGGAGTGTTTTGCACTGATAGTGGCAAACCTTGTGATTTTAATAGTTCATCTTGCCATGGAAACGACCAGCCTTGTATCGGCCGTGGGCCCGGGTAAATAGTCCCTCTCTTATGCTTCATCTAATATATGTAATCGTTTATTAGGCAACATTATGTTCAGATAAAAGTAACTAATGTAATGATTGTGTCACTTAATTAGATTATATTGCTGTTTATTTTCAACAAAATATGACACAAAAAAATACTCCACAGATATCCAAATGAAGTAAAGAGTACCAAAGTAATTGGGGAAAGATGATTTCTAAAGGCAGTTGAGTTATTCACCTCAGCTAAAGAACAGTTATTGAAGTAACATTAACCGGTAACAAGACTGTCAAAACATGTCCCGCAGGCATAGGTGCATGCTTTGTTGCTGGAACTACTGATGGTCCTGGTGCTTTGGGGTTCCAACAAGGTGATAAAAAGGTCAAAATGGCAAATATCTTTTCATAACGATTTGTGGAACTTTACCTGACAGCATTACTCGAGATCTATCCACAATTGCAGATTAACAAGTTCTGGAAACGAGTAAGAGATTTTCTAAAGAAACCGAGTGATTATCAAGCTGCTTTTCAAACGGCAAAGCTGGTCCTGCTCTCGATTGGAGAGATGTTTTTTCCTTATGCATGGGCGGTATTCTTGATCTTCTTTCTTGATCTCTTTCTTTTATCTAAAGCTCTTGTCTCAAAATTGAAAATATTTTGGAGTAAATTAGAGAAATCATCCATGTAGTTTAGTGAAAATGATAATATATACTTGCACAGTTGTAGTGTTTACTCTTACTTTTTGTCCCTCAATGCGTTATTCCTTTAGGGATCCAATTAAGGTGAAATTTGTTACCTACTTGAGAGACCAAATATGAATGCAGACAATGCAATTATGGAACACTTAGGCATGTAGTGATTTAATTCTGAACTTTCTAACGGATATATACTTATGTTAATTGAAAGGCAATGGACATTTGGAGGCGTTACACAAGATATTCGACATATTTTATTAATAAATAAAAGAGAAATCTTGCCGAACCATTATCAGGTCCGCTTATCACCTTATTCAAGTTTAAAATAGTTCTTTATGTTGGAATTTTCACCTTATTTATTTAAAAGATAGTCATTTCCGGTTTTATCTCATACAACTTAAATAATAGAATCTACCTAAAAAAGGAACGCGGCAACTGGACATGGGTAGAATTTACATTGGAGGCAAGTTTTCTGAAATTTGTTGGCTTCCTCCAATACTGCAGCTGAGAGTTCTACTAGAGGTGCATATTCATATTCTCCACACGGGAAATGGCAAGCAAATCAACTAAGGCTTTACTTTTCATAGCATTGGGAGTTACCCATTTCATGGTCTTTGCAGGTCAAACCAACATATCTTTGCCACCTCTATCAGTTTTTATACCATTACTAAGTTGACTAACTTTTCATTGCAGGAAGAAAGACATCAGTTGATGACAAAACTGACTAATCTCCGCCATCAGCTAAAGGATCTTATTAAGAAACCTCAATTGAGTGATGGAAGTGTTGATGGGCTGTTTATTGGTGTACTCACATCAGCATCGCCTTTGCATGAGATGATAAATGAATGCTCTAGCTTTATTGAGCTTGCTTCGAGTGAGCAGTCAGAAAAAGGCAACACAAATAGGGACCTCTCTGCCACTCTAGATACAAAAGATAGAGAAATTAGCGACCTTAATGAGAAGGTTGTCAAATTGTCCTTTGTTGAGACATTTGTAGATAGGACCATATCTATTTTTGCAACTATTTTCGGTGATGAAGAATTCCTGGCTACATCTATTAGTGATAAACTATCTCATCTTGAAAAAAGTACCTCCATTTTAATTGAGTAATACAATCGCTTCCTTCAGAAGCTCAGATGTTAAACCAGTGTTTAACCGAGGTTAAGTCAGATTAGCAAATTTAAGGTGACTTGTGAAAAAATTTACTTATCGTACAAAAGGAATTGGTTTCACTGAAAAGGGAAGAATATGAGTTAGCCCATAAAAGTAGCTATTTGGAAGTTGAATACCTGATGGAACACCTTGGCAAAAGTAGAGAAAAAATTAAGATGTTGAGCTAACAACTACCCGTGTAATGTTTAAACATAACAATAACTTACAACAACACCACAATAATCAAAACTACAAAACACCCAACATAATCAAATTGTCTCTAAAACAATTTAAAAACACAAATAAAAAAACATAAGAAAAAAAATAATTTCAACTCATAATTTGGTGTTTCCTCAAACAAATTCTTTTCCATATACTTAATGAATCTTTACACATACACACTTTGAACAAAAAATCATACTATTAACTACCAGCATGATCTTACCAAAAGAATCATCACACATTATAATTGAATTTAAAGCTTCCACATTTTTAACAAACAAACAATGGCTACAACATAATTATCTAACAAACAAAACTTCTTGCAGAATTAAAACAAAAAAACACAGTACAACATTTACAAGTATATCTGTAAAATTATTATTTAATCAATAACACCAAAGAACAATGAATAAATCTAGAGAGAGAAAAAGGTTGGAAGGATGCTTCTAGTGAGAGAAAGTAAACAAGAAAATACACACTTAGATTATGAGAAAAGAAACAACCAACCAACACCCTCTCCATGTGTGGAGAGGGTATTCATATACTAGATAAGGGTCGTCTTATGGACTAAGTTCATGGGCTTTCCATGGGCCTTTCCTAAGCTAGCCTATCTAGTTTCCAAATATTACTTTACGAGCTATCTAAAGATATAATGGTAGTGATCGACACTTTTTATGTTCCTAACAATCTCCCCCTAAGGGAGGTCACTCTATTTTACAAAAACTTAAACCTAGCATACTATGCTTTGTCATCAGTCTTGTGCTCACAGACTTGTTTTCTTTACTTCATCTTGTGAACATAATGTAGTGATCTTTGACTTTAGGATTTAACTAGTATATTTGACTTGACATGAATGTGATCTTGAACTCCTTGAGATCATTAACCAAGCATAATCTCTTATCATCATCTTGTGATCTTGTAACTTCTAGACCAACATGCTCATACTGTTCTTGATGTTGAAAGCGTGTGTAACCATCTTTCTTGATATTCTTCAACTTTAACACTTTGTCACTTTTTGGAGGACGTGCAGTATCAACTTAACACTTCGTCACTTTAAGAAAGACGTACGGTATCAGAGTAGCGAAAGTCTTGAAACATGTATTTGAGCTTTCATGGTGTCTTTATATATGTCGGTCGAGTATGAGCATGTGGTATTGGCTTCGACTTGTCATCAGAAAACTGCTACCACCGTCAAGAAACCTTCATGAATTAGTTAGTGATAAACAACATATATGGACGAAAGTGGCTTTGTCACTTCGACGAATACGGTTGTAACAACCACGGTTCCCCGTTACTCAGTATAAATACTGCTTGTGATCAGGTAGAATTCCAAAGAATCTCCTTGATAGGGTTTTGCAGCTACGCTAGCCATTCTTATTACCAGAGCGTCTCAAAGCAGACAACACGGTAAGAGTGAATCGGTAAGTTACTATCTTCCCGATTAACCGTTTAATTGCATGTTCAGCTTTCTTGTCCAGATACCTTGTGATTGATTCTTCCAATGGACATATGATGAAAAAATTGATTTAGAAATAGCGGTTGTGTCAAGAAGCAGACGGTTTTTTACTGACACTCCTCAAACTTTTCTTTCTTTCGAAATCCATTTGTCAATTCATAAGTTGGGCAATTCCCGAATCATAAGTTGGACCGAATTGATATCCAGTATCACAATTTTGATCCTTATAAGATATCACAAGTCACCTACCAAGAGCTTGTTTGATGTTGGCTCAAGCAAGATTTCTATCTTCACTGTGAATACTTAAGTATCACTCGGATGTTCTGGCAAAATCACAAGGATAATGCATAGGACTCTAAATATATATTTCTTTTTTTGCACATTGTGTGAATTAGCAAGCATAATTTTGACAAGTGTCCTAATGAGATTTATGAATGATCTCTTTTGGCTCTAGATTCAATAGTACACTTTGGTTTTAGTGATCGGAGGCTGGAGCAGACTGCCACCTTTTTAATACCAACTAATTCGGAGTGAGAAAGTTGATAGAAATACGTGTAATCTCCGTAAGAAATGAAACATAAATCTTTTGAGAGATTCTGAGTGGCTAGGGAGGGTTGTGCATTGCATCACTGGGTCCATGATGTCAGTCTTTAATGTCAGCAATCATCTTTGTGATTCTTGTTGGGATTCTAAAGCTTCTACAAGTTAATACTGCTGGCTCAAGATTAATACTGCTAGTGAAGACTTAATGCTGTTAATGAAAATTGAAGAAATAAGTCTAAGTCTTTAGTACTGCTAGCTTTATAGTTAGTACTGCCAGTAATAGTTAGTACTGTTAGTTAGTATTAGTACTGCTTTAGTACTGCTAGTGTATTGTATTAGTACTGCTTATGAGATATGCATGACATAAATTAGGAATAGATATGCATTATCTCTTAACGTGTTTTGTAAGCCTATTAGGGTTTTCCTTAGTATATAAAAGGAACCCTACGGCATAGTTAGCGGAAGACAATTGAACACAACACAAAGTACATTAGTGTATACAAAACATATAGTTGTTTTGTTATTAGTGCAATATATTGAAGTTGAGAGAATCTTTTGTGTTAATCTTATTATTCTTCTTGAGTATAAATACTAGATTCCGCATAGTATATATATATACATAATCGTCAAGGTTTCAACCTTAGTTGTCTTAGATTTATCTAAGGTGATTAAAAGCTTTAACAAGCTAACAAATGATCTGTTATAAACGGGATCAACAAGTGGTATCAGAGCTTGTGTTCTGAAACCTTTATCAAAAAGTATCAAATCTAGAAGAACTCTCATTCACAACAAAGAGATGGATCTAGTATCGGCACAAAACAATACTATTACAAAACTCATACTTCTCAAGCAAGGAAACTATGAGATGTGGTGACTCAGAATAGAGCAATACATTCAACTGCAAGATTATGCTCTCTAAGAGATCATTGAGAATGGCAACTCCTTTATACCAGTAGCTCGAACCACTACACATGCTGATGGTATATCCATTTCTACAATACCTGGTCCACTTACTGCAAAGGAGAGAACCCTGAAAAGGAATGATGTAAAGGCTAGGAGTATATTGCTTATGGCCATTCCAAATGAACATCAACTGACTTTCAATCAATATAAGGATGCAAAGACCTTGTTTGAAGCAATACAGTCAAGGTTTGGTGGCAATGATGCCACTAAGAAGACTCAGAAGACATTTATACAGTAGAAACTCGATAAATTAATACTCGATTATTTAATAAACTCTCTAAGATAATATTTTTTGCCGGTCCCGACTCGGGGATAGGGTGCTAAATTAATAATTCGCTAAAATTATAAGATAATACATTTTTGATAATTTCTTTAGACCCCATATAAAATATAAATTAATAATTCCTTATATATAGCATATTACATGAATGATTTATGAAGGTTTCTTGAAAAATGACTCAATTGTCTTTTGTTTTTTGTTGAAATCAATTTCCCCTTGAATCTCGTCTCTAATTTTCCTTAGCATGGTAAGAACTTCTGGTGTTGTTTTCTCATAGCTCAACAAGAAATTGTTCAATGTGATTGCCGCTTTAATAGCTTCGTTTCGCGAAGGGGGTTCCATTGTAGAACTTTCATCATCTTCTTCATCGATATCATCTTTATTAATTCCAATAACGCTTTCAATAATTTCTTCATCAGTCAACAACTGTGCAACTACATTTTCTTCTGGGTGAGTCAGAACATCTTCGACATCCATTGCATTGCGATAACCCAACTCTTTGATCAAATTCTGGAGTTCTTGAGTGCTTTCACCACCTTCATCTGAGTTCTCAAAAGTCATGTTATCTGTTGATCGAAGTTTACAATGACGAAAGCAGTTCGCAATTGTATTTGCACTAACATCCATAGTCCATGCTGAAATTGCAAGATTCATTGCATCTAATACATTTATTTTTGCTGGATTTGGAACCCCTAATTCATAACCCTCCAAAAGACTTCTATAAAATCGACGACGATAATGCATCTTAAAAGCTCGTATGATCCCCGCGTCACAAGGTTGAATTTTTGAAGTTGTGTTTGGTGGCAAAAAAAATAATTCAACATTTCGTAATCCTTCAATAATTTTTGGATGAGCAGGGCAATTATCCACAATCAAGAGAATTTTTCTTCCAACCATTTTTTTATCAAGTTGGCGAACATATTCTTCAAATAACACACCAGTCATCCAAGCTCGTTTGTTAGCACGGTACTCACAGTTCAGACTGTTCAAGTTTACATTCTTGAAGCACCTTGGTTTAGCATATTTCCCAATAATCCATAAAGGAAGTTTTTCCGAACCGTCCTCATTACAGCAAATAGCAACAGTTAGTCTTTCCTTGTCTTGTTTTTTCCCTTCAAGCTGCATTGTTGCAAGGGAATGATCCGGTTGAAGTCTAAAAAACAAACCTGTTTAAGATCAAAACATGTAAATAATTACATCACTAAAGTACAAAATATAAAATAAAATAATAAAAAAACAAACCTGTTTCATCCATATTAAAGATGTCTTTCATTTCAAACTGATCAACTTTGTCTCTTATGGATTTTAATTTGTCCTCCATGCCCTCCATTTCAACAGATCCACTCTCTCCAAAACGCCGGAAATTTTTAATTCCATATCTTGCTTTGAACTTTCCAAGCCAACCAATAGAAAAAGTAAAGTCTGGAGTATCCACTGGATACATATCTTTCATGAACTTTTTCGCCTTCTCGATGATTAGTTCACCTGTCATATTCACATGTTCTTGATATTGAAGAATCCATTCATAGAGAGATTTTTCTAGGTCAGGAAATTTTGCCGGTTTGTGTCGCTTAACATCGCCTCTTTCGGGAGCAAGTGAGAGATACTCTAAAGACCGCTTAACTGTATTCGATATTGTCGCTTGACTCACCTGCAAACCATAGTTATTATGAACCCATTCTTGCAATTGCTTTTGAGTGAGACTTGGATTATCCTTGTTGTGCTTGCATAATGCTCTTCGAATCTCGTCTGTCATTGTTGTTTTTTTCACACCTTTAAGATGGGAAGCCATGTTGTGTGTATGATTTGTTTGTGTTAACCTATTTTGATCTTGTATTTATATAGAAAATATTTTTAATGTCCATAAAGTGATACATTGAACACAAGAAGCATAATAAGGTGGGAGATTGAAGGTTTCTTTCAAATTGGGCCGTTCATTTGATATACATGCATTGTATACAATAATTAATAAAATATTAATTAATATATAAATTAATAATTATTAATTTATCGATTAATTAATAACTCTTTTAATTAATAAATTTTGGTGGTCCCAAGTGTATTATTTTATAGAGTTTCTACTGTAGCAACGATTTTTGTTGAGAGAATTAAGAGATCACAAGTTATAAAACACCCGATTTCCCATTTTCTAAGATTTTTCTCCAAAGCCAGTGGATCATACATCTGTAAACGTTTTGACTATGTTGATCCAACAGGCAGACTCAAGTTAGTGATGGCTTGAGTCCCAAAGAGAAACTAATTCTCTTATGTTTCGATATGCAGTGCATCCACATGATTGCTTTTGAAAGATACAGGAATTTTTGATAGTGGATGCTCCCGGCATATGACAAGAAACAAGTCCTTTATGACAAATTATCGAGAATATGATGGAGTATTTTTTGCTTTTGCAGGTAGTTCTAAAGGAGGTAAAATATCTGGTAAAGGTACCATTAGAACTGGTAATTTAGACTTTGAGGATGTGTATTTTGTAAAAGAACTTATGTTTAATCTTTTTAGTTTCTTACAGATATGTGACAAAAAAAAAAAAAAAAAAACCTTTAGTGTTATTTCCACCGCGACTGAATTTCTTTATCTTTCCTCCTAATTTAAGCTACCCTACTGAAAATCAAGCAATGGGCTTAAGATTCCTACAGGAAAGGATAAAATGTACATTTAGATGCTAAAAATCATTGTACCCCTTCAAAAGGTTTGACTTGTTTAATTGCAAAAGCCACAAATAATGAGTCTAAATTATGGCATAGGAGGCTTGGTCATATAAACTTTAAAACTTTAAATAAACTTGTGAAAGGAAATATGGTTAGAGGTTTTCCTTCCAAAATTTTTGAAAATGACCACACTTGTGTTGCTTGTCAAAAAGGAAAGCAACACAAAGCCAATTGTAAGTCCAAGCTTGTGACTTCTATCAGCCAACCTTTATAAATCTTGCATATGGATCTTTTTGGACCTACATTTGTAAAGAGTCTTATGGGGAAAATGTATTGCCTAGTAATCAGTGATGACTATAGCAGATTTAGTTGGGTTTTCTTCTTAGCAAAGAAGGATGAAACTAGTGGTATCCTTAGAAATTTCATAATAGGGATAGAAAACCAATTCAATCATAGGGTTAAAATCATCAGAAGTGACAATGGGACTGAGTTTAAGAATCAAGATTTGAATCAGTTCTGTAATTCAAAAGGGATTAAGAGGGAATACAGCAATGCTAGAACTCCACAGCAAAATGGAGTTGCTGAAAGAAAGAATAAGACTCTAATTGAGGCAGCTAGAACTATGTTGGTAGATTCATTATTACCTATACCATTTTGGGCCGAAGCAGTCAATACTACTTGTTATGTATAAAATAGGGTATTAGTGACTATACCTCATAATAAGACACCTTATGAACTCTTAATAGGAAGACTACCCATTATAAGTTTCATGAGACCTTTTAGGTGTCCAGTGTCTATTCTTAACACACCTGATCACCTAGAAATTTGATGGAAAAGCTAATGAAGGAGTTCTAGTTGGTTACTCTATAAGTAGTAAGGCTTTTAGGGTATATAACCACAAAACTAGGAAGGTAGAAGAAAACCTGCATATAAACTTTCTTGAAAATCAACCAAATATTACAGGAAATGGACCAAAATGGCTGTTTGATATTGATTCTCTAACCAATATTATGAATTATCATCCAGTTAGTGCAGGAAATAGAGCTAATGTTAATGCAGGTATAGAGATAAATTCTGATGCAGGACAAGCTGAAAAGGAGAAAGTCCCTGATCAAGAATACATCCTATTACCATTGCTGCATACAAGTTCTTATGGTCCTTCTAATTCTGAGGAAGCTGTGTCCTCACCACATGATGATGTTGCTGGCAAAAAGATTGATCAAGAACCAACAAATGAAGAAGATCACACTTTGAAGGATGATGTTGATGATATGATCCATCAAGAGAAGATGGCTACAAAGCATCCTGATGATGCAAGAAGCCAATTTGAAGAAGAGTGTGATGCACAGCTGTGTAAAGGAATGAGAACAAGAACTAGCAGTACTAACAGTTTTAATACTGTTAGAACTCCACTTAATACTGCTAGTGCTTCAAGAACAAGTTATCCTGCTGGGACATCAAGTGAACCACAACTTATGCCTATTGATGGATCATTTTCAATAGATATCAATGATTATCCAGATGATCCACTCATGCCTGAATTGGAGGATACTGCTGAAATTCATAGTACTGGCATTTTTGGCAGTGCTTATGATGATTCTCCAAATACACCTATTGATGATCAAAGTGTGGGTGCAGAGGCTGACTTTAACAACATGGAACCTTCCATAAATGTCAGTCCTATTCCCACAACAAGAATTCATTCCATTCATCCCAAAGATCAGATCATTAGAGATCCAAAATCAGCAGTACAAACAAGAAGAATGGCTAAGAAAAGTGAAGCAGGATTGGTATCCTTCATAAACAAGCAAATAAGGACAAATCACAATGATTTTCAGAATTGCTTATTTGCTTGTTTTCTCTCTCAAGCGGAACCAGATAAGGTAAATCAAGCTTTGGATGATGTAAGCTGGGTGGAAGCTATGCATGAAGAGCTTCTACAGTTCAAGCTACTCAATGTTTGGACTCTGGTAGATTTACCTAAGGGAAAGAAGACCATTGGTACTAAATGGGTCTTCAGGAATAAGAAAGATCAGAGAGAGAGATTGTGGCAAGGAACAAAGCCAGATTGGTAGCACAAGGTCATAAACAAGAATAGGGCATAAACTATGATGAAGTGTTTGCTCATATGGCAAGGATTGAAGCAATCAGATTATTCTTAGCCTATGCATCATACATGGACTTCACTGTGTACCAAATGGATGTGAAAAGTGCATTTCTATATGGCACTATTGAAGAGGAGGTTTATGTTAACCAACCTTCGAGCTTTGAGGATCCAGAATTTCCCAATAAAGTCTACAAGGTGGAGAAAGCATTGTATGGTCTTCATCAAGCTCCTAGAGCTTGGTATGAGACTTTATCAACCTACCTGTTGGAAAATGGAGTCAGGAGAGGTACTATTGATAAGACTTTGTTTATCAAGAAGATCAAAAATGACATTCTACTTGTCTAAGTATATGTAGATGACATCATTTTTGGGTCAACTAAGAAGTCTTTGAGTACTGAATTTGAGAAGCTTATGTATAAAAGATTTCAGATGAGCTCCATGGGGGAACTCACTTTCTTTTTAGGTCTTCAAGTAGAACAGAGAAAAGATGGAATATTTCTAAGTCAAGACAAATATGTATATGACATCTTGAAGAAGTTTAGATTTACTACTGTGAAGACAACTAGCACACCAATGGAGACACACAAATCCTTATCATCTAATGCAGCTGAACCAGATGTTGATGTCCACCTATACATATCCATGATTGGCACTTTGACGTATTTAACATCTTCCAGGCCAGACATCATGTTTGTTGTATGTGCATGCTCTAGATTCCAGGTTACCCTAAAGGTTTCTCATATGCATGCAGTGAAGAGGATCTTTAGATATCTTAAGGGTAAACCCACTTTGGGCCTTTGGTATCCCAAAGATTCACCTATGGATTTGATAGCCTATTCAGATAGTGACTATGCAGGGGCAAGTATTGATAGAAAATCTACCACTGGAGGTTGTCAGTTCTTAGGTTCCAGGTTAGTCTCTTGGCAATGCAAGAAACAAACCATTGTGGCTAATTCAACAATAGAAGCAGAGTACATTGCTGCTTCTCACTACTGTGGACAAGTTTTGTAGCTTCAAAATCAGTTACTTGACTATGGATATAACTTCATGAGGACAAAGATTCACATTGATAATGAGAGCACTATTAGTGTTATCAAGAATCCTGTCTCTTATTCCAAGACAAAGCACATAGAGATTCGATTTCATTTTATAAGAGACTTTTATGAGAAGAAATTGATTGAAATGGTCAAGATACACACGGATAACAATGTTGCGGATCTTCTAACTAAAGCCTTTGATGTCACCAGGTTTGAGTTTTTGATTGCAAGAATTGGTATGCTTAATCCCTGATGCATGATTTGAGGGGAGGTTATATACTAGAGGGTGAATATGATGAATACTTGGTTAATACTGCTAAGCTTAGTTGATACTGTGAGTTACAACTTTGTACTGCTAGTACAAAAGTTCATACTGCTAGGTTCCGTTAGTACTGTTGTGTACATATGGATTGGTGTGACTGCTAGAAGCTTTCTTTGAATGGAGGAATTCAATGATGGGATGTTCCTTCAGTGTTGGTTTAATCACCACACGACAAATGGTCATCAGTTCACCATGTCTAACAGACTTCAAGAACTGGCTAGTCCAAAGCAAACGGTTTTGGTAAAGACTTCTCAAATCCGTTGATGGTTGATAGTTTACCAAAAACTATATGGTTATCAATGCACCATGTTATTGCAATAAAGCATTGGCTAGTCCAAAGCAAATGGCCTTGGTAAAGACTTCCTCAAATCTATTTATGGCTGGTAGTTTGCCAAAAACTATAAAACAGTCCAATGACCCACCTCTCTCAAGAGGTTACACACTTGGAAGTGGGGAGGACAGTTTGGAACTTTTGGAATTGATGGTAAACTGTACCCAAATTGTTTGTTTTGTAAGGAAAAAGAATAGAGAGATTTAGTGAGTTCAAAAACAGAAAGAGAGTTGTGTGTGAAAAACATAAATGAGTGTTTGGTGAGAAAAAGAATTGAGAGATATTTTGTGAGTTTAAAAATAGAAAGAGAATATATAAGAGTCTACATTGGTGCTGAATATCTATAATGGATCAAGTTTGGAGTTAATACTGCTTGCTATAACACTTAGTACTGTCAGTGTTAAGTTAATACTGCTAGGCAAGTATTACTACTGCTGGATGAAGTTAGTACTGTTAAGCTTAGCATTAGTACTACTAGACCAAACTTAGTACTACTAGGTGACCGTTAGTACTGTTTGAGTCCTAACAGATTTTCCTCAATCAAAGAGTCGTTGAGATATTTCCACCACATCTATAGCTTATAAGGTTTGACTAATTGGAGACTTCTTGATTTATCTATATCATTAAACGATTTCTTCAAGATAAGTACAACTCTTTTTCAGTCGGTGAAAACATACTCTTTTAAACCTCGCTCATAATTCAATTCACTTTACTTGACCATTACACTTTATCACACGAACTAATCCCACATATTTACTCATCTTCTCATTCATCAAATGGCACAGTTGGAATTTTGCGACAAGCATAATATGGTCGCATATTTGGTTAAATCTGAAAGCAGTGAGGGTTTTGATGAAATCATAGATTTTCTTACTTTAATCCATATCTACTATGCCCTTACTGAAAATCCCATTATTTTTGTGTCCCTTATTGAACAATTTTGGGAAACTGCTGTTTTGAGCGCTATTGAGGAAGGACTTCAAGCTATTTCTGCAACTATTGATGGATATGAAACGCTCATAACTGAAGCTTCTTTGAGAAGACATTTGAAGTTAGAAGATGCAAAAGGCATTTTTTCACTCTCCAATGAAGAAATATTTGAGCAATTAGCTCATATGGGGTATGCGACTAATTCTGAAAGCCTTACATTCTTTAAAAGACATTCTTCACCCAGTGGAAGTTCTTTATCCACACAATTCTACATTGTTTGAGCTCCAAGAAGACAGCATGGGATCAATTCAGTAGCAACATTGCTACATCAATCATTTGTCTAGCTACAAGCAGGAGGTTTAACTTTTCTAAATTTATCTTTGAAGCTATGGTTAAGAACTTGGATAGCCCACACAAATTCTTATTGTATCCCAGGTTTATTCAACTTCTTCTTAACAAACAACAAAGGCTACTCTTGCCTCATACTAGAACCTATCCCACTCCTATTCTGACAAGTAAACTGTTTAGTAATATAAGGAGAGCCTCTAAGGGGTATTCAGGGGTAGTACCACCATTGTTTGAGAGTATGTTGGTACAAGCACATGATGAAGAGCAACAACAATCACCCTCAAGGATCACATCTTCACCATCATTATCTCCACAACCCACTCTACCATCCCCTTCACCAGAACCAATTCAACCCACCCATGAGGCAGAGGAGACTGCTTCTATGCCCTATGATTTACCTCTCCATGCTGTTCACTCACATGGAAGTGCTGAGGGTAGCATGCACCAACATGATTTGACGGTTTTGGTTAACAAATTAAAATGACAGGATTGATGGATTGGAGAAGGACTTGCAGCAGACAAAGAAGACTTATAGTACTGCTCTCACCAAGTTAGTACTTCGAGTAAAGAAACTGGCAAAGATTGTTCTTTCTGATGATGAAGAGATTGCAGAGGATTCTTCCAAACAGGAGAGGAAGATTTCTCAAATTGATGAAGATCCAACAATTTCTCTAGTACAAGATGAAGGTATTTCTTAGATTCCATAGGAAGAGGAAGTTCATGAGAAGCCCATTGATGAAACTGAAGTAATTATACAAGAAGAGACTCCCACTAAAATTATTGAAGAACATGGAAGTGGTAAGAAAGGTGAGATGGAGATTAGTACTGCTAGTCCTCCAAAAGTTACAAAGATTAGTACTGTTGAAGCTCATGTGTATACAAGAAAGAGTGCCAAAGATAAAGGAAAGGCTATAATAGAAGAATCTGCTACTCCAAAGAAGGTTAAGAAAAGAACTCTAGTGCAGGTGAGTATGAATGAGGAGACAACTAGGAAGATGGAAGAAGAAGAAAGAGCCAGATTTAATGCAGAACAGGAAGCAAGAGCTTTGCAAGAAGAAGAAGAAGAAAGACTAAATCTGGAAGCAGCTTGGGAATTGCAAAGACAACTGGATGAAAGACAACAAGTCCCTACAGAAGCTACTCAATCTAAAGGAATTGACTGGAATGATCCAAGTGTACTAAGATATCATGATTTGAAGAATAAATATGTGTCAGTAGCTCAAGCAAGAAGGAATGTGATAACATACTTGAAGAACCAAGGAGGTTACAAGGAAAGCTACTTCAAGAGAATGAGCTATAATGACATCAGACCAATTTTTGAAAGGGTATAGGATCATGTCAATACTTTTATTCTTATAGGGTCTGAAGTTGAAAAAGGGAAACCTGACCCAGTAATGATTGAAAGGAAAGTTGTTGGAACAAGAAGAAAAACACTTGCAAGAAGAAGAACAAGTGACAAACAAGTTGAATACAGCTCAAAGAGACAAAAGAAAGAAAAAGAATCTGATGAATTTGATCAAGAAAAAAAAGATTTAAGAATGTGGTTATCAGTTCTTAAAGATAAAGAAGAATATGTGACTCCAGAATTTCTCTCTGTCAGATACCCTATAGTTAATTGGGAGTATCAGCTACTTGGTCAAATGGAAATAAAAGATATGGAAGCATACAAGTTAACAAGAGCAGATGGAACTGTAAGCTTTCATGGAGTAAAGAGTTATTATTCATAAACTTGCAGAGATACCTGAAGTCTTAATACAATTGGTTCAAGAAAGATTTGAAGATCATTCTCTAGAAGAAAAGGAATTAATACTTTAGGGAGATTTAAGGATGATGTTTGATCCAGATGAGCAAGATGAGATATGAAAGAATCAAGAGAGTTGGAAGGTACTAAGATGGAGGTTATATGAAAACTCAGGAGTTCATTCAGTGTCTTTGACTGATACTCCTATGGAGATAAACATGCTTGTTGAGAAAAAGTACCCACTCAAAAAGGAAATACTGGAGAAGATGATAAACTTGAAGCTGCAAGCTGAAGAAGAAAGCACCATGGCATTTAAGCTAATCAAGTTTACAAGATCACAGATTGAAGAGAAGCAGTAAAGTGTTTGAAAGAATCATCAGCCATAGAAGAAGATCTAATCCAGAAGAAACTTAGGATTTGAGAGTAAATCATAGTTTAGGGGAGGATTGTTGGGATTCTAAAGATTCTACAAGTTAATACTGCTGGCTCAAGATTAATACTGCTAGTAAAGACTTAATGTTGTTAATGAAAATTGAAGAAATAAGTCTAAGTCTTTAGTACTGCCAGTACAATGTTAGTACTGCCAGTAATAGTTAATATTGTTAGTTTGTATTAGTACTACTAGTGTATTGTATTAGTACTGCTAGTGTATTGTATTAGTACTGCTTATGAGATATGCATGAGATAAATTAGGAATAGATATGCATTATCTCTTAAAGCATTTTGTAAGCCCATTAGGGTTTTCCTTGGTGTATAAAAGGAACCCTTACGGCATAGTTAGAGATATATGAATTGTTAGATAGAAAAACACAATAGTTGTTAGGAAAAACATATAGTTGTTTTATGATTTGCTTAATATAGTGAAAGCTTCTTTGTTTTGATATTGTTCTTATTATTTTTCTGAGTATATAAAGATTAATTCCGCATAATCTTTATATATATACCACAAGGTTTCTATCATAGTTGTTTTAGATTTATCTAAGATAACTAAAGCTTCAACAAGCTAACAAACGATCTGTTATAAACGGGATCAACACAGCAGCACTATCACTTAAGAGTATAATTATCCTTATCCTTGTTGATGATGCATTGCTTCCTTTATTATCTCTTTGTGTGTGCTTCCTTATTTTAACCAACTTAAACTTGTCTAGTAGCTATAACTTATTTCTCCTTGTTGTTTGTTTATTTTATTTAATCGCTACAACACTCTAGCTTTAATTTTATTAATTTTACAAAATCAATTGTCTCCTCATCATTATACAATTCTGTAGTTTGTTCATTTTTCCTTTCTTTATGATGAATTCGACTTTTACTCTCTAGTTGCGGCCAGCCAATCCCTGATGCACTGCCAACAAAACCTTGACCTTCTACGCTACATATTTATCCATCTTATCGTCACCCATACACTTCCCTTCTTATGATCACGCCTAGCCTAGCTAAGCACAATTCAGGTCTCCAAAATTAGGCAAACGAGTTTTCAAAGTATTTACAAATACCACGTTAAGTAAAAAAAAGCCCAATCTTGTCCTGCTTTGATCTATTCAAAAGCCAATAAGCCAACTGATGGTAACCAAGCAGCTAGCAGACCCCTCACAGGCTGCAAAGGCTTCACCTTAAGAATTGGAACTAGCTAAAGTAATTGATGATATGTCATCACTAAATGTCTGTCTTAAAAAAAGGTTTTATTATACACGACTGCCTGCTATAGATGGTTAACTGCCGCTGCTGCTTTTAACAAATTGCGGGTGCACTGCCATGGTTTAACTCTCAAAACAATATTGACACAGCATGCGCAGAACCTTTTAGCGGGTTCAACCTTTAAACTTTGCTTGTTAAATTGCTGGTTTGAATAAGACTACATACAAGTTTGGTGGTTCATGACTGCCATCTAAATTGTTCTTTTTTACATGTCCATTTAGGGTACATATATTGCTACGTAATGAACCCATAGGAGTGTTATTGTTTTGCAGGGTTTGTGTTTTGTTAGTATTCTGGGTTCTCATAAATTTAGGTCAATTAGCATGTCAACTGCTGCGTCAATTAGGTTTGGCTATATATTCGGATTAAGCATTTTAAACCATAGGGAACATGATAATGCAGGGCCTCAACCTCATAGACAGTGGTCGTAAATAACTGTACAATTGCTGATTAAGGTGGATTGAATAATTACGTGGTGGCTGGGATTTGACATGTGACTAGGATTGTGTTATCAGTAGATGGAGGCGTGTGTATGTTTGGAATGTAGGAATGCCTAATTGTGTATGCTCCTGTAGGGTTCTTCAAACTTGCAGTAAACACATACCTTGGATAAATGTCTGTATGATATGCTTTAACTGCAGGCCTCGGATAAGACCAGAGCATGTTCTCTTTATGGTTTGAGATATTGACAACTACTGTAATGCAAACTCCAACTAGTCATTGAAATAAATGCCATCGTTATAAGCTTCATGGTTTATGTATGCAAGTTTTAGTCTTACTAATTTGGAATTACATCCCCAAACACTCTGCATCACCATAGAAGACCCACACAGGTTGTTAAAGTCTTTATTTTCAGTTTGTGAGTTTGTATTGTTATGGTAACAACATTTAATGAATCATTTTGAAAAATCATAAGTTTTAACAAAAAAGGCACTACCATACGGGGAAAATAAACTTATCTTGTTAATTTGTTTTTGTGTGGCTTGCTCAAAGTTGAGACTTGCTCAAAGTTAATATTTTCCTAGTGCCTTTTGAATTCCTAAAGCATTGTATTACATATGGCACCTAGGACAGAAAATGTTTTGGGTCAACAAACAAAAAAAGTTTTTTTTCATGGTGTCTACATCCAAAATCTGAGTCTGTCATATCTTTATGTTTCTTGTTCTTACAAAATTTAAACCTGATCAATTTCAACTTGTAAATCATAACAACAAGTCTCATATGAATAAATTCATGTATCTTTGATTCTTTGTTTATGTTGTTGTGCTCTTCTTTATGTAAACCAGATATACCTCTCTATATGGAATTGTGTGATTTGGTTGCAACATTACAAAACAATACAGTTATCTTCTTGTCATAGGATATCAAGTCTATAACTTAAAATAATGAATGAAGTATGAACTACTAATCATAAACTTCAAGCAACCTTTACTTGATCACCAGTTTAAATGCAATCATCTATTACTTGATCTATAAAAAGAAGAAAATTCCAGAAAGCGAACCCTAGAATAGAGATGAGGAACAGGGCAATGTCAAAGGTGCATTTTGCGCGTTTCAATGCGGTAAGGGAATTTGATAATCATAAGATAATAAGCGAAATCGAAGGGGTTGATGTTAGGAACATGATGTCCCGCAGGGATTATGTCCGTTTCTTAAATAAAGCGACTGAGGATATTGTGCATAGAGCATTGATTGGCATGCCTAATTGGTATGCCTAATTGGTATGCCTAAATGCATGCCTAATCTTGTGTGTCAGCTACCTGTTGGTGGCAGCACATGGACCCACTTTTGCATAAACCAATAAACACCCAAGATACTCGAGGAGAGGTTGTAGATGATGAAAAACAACAAGGAACAGGGTTCTGAAAACATCAACAACAAAAAGAGAAGAGGAATAAAAGGAAGACAAATGAGGTTGGTTATGATGTTTCTGCTGCTGATCATTATCCAGATGAAGCCAGTAAGTCAGATATAATTGATTTAACTGATCCTAAAGTTAAAGCTGAAATTAATGATATAAGAAGAAAATTTGATAACCGCATCAGGCAAAGGAGGAGGACGATAAGAATATGAAGAAGGAAAAGAAGTAAAAATAAGAAGAGCAGCCGAGAAGAGTAGTAGTAACAAATATATATATATATATATATATATATATATATATATATAGTATTATTAGTATCCTTGTTGATGATGTCATCTGTGGTTTGTTTGTTTTTCCACCATTGATGATGAGTTAAACTTTTACTGTCTAGTTGCGACCAGTCTTTCCATTACATATATCCATCTTAACGTCATCCATATACATACTTCACTTCTTATGTTCACGCCTAGCTAAGCACTCACTGATGATAGTATCTAGAAATATCGCATAAACTAATTCAAAAAAAGTTTTTCTATGCATACATGCCTGCTATAGAAGGTTAACTGTCGGCCAACGCTGCTTCTTTTAACAAACTGCGGGTGCCCTACGTGTTAACCATGGTTTAACTCTCAAAACAATGTTGACAGCATGTGCACAACCGTTCACCGAGCCTAACCATTAAATTTGCTCGTTAAATTGCTGGTCTGAAGAAGACTACAAGTTTGGTGGCCCTCTAAAATGTTTTTTTACATGTTCATTCAGGGTATATATACACAACTTCATATGGTATGTAAGGGACCCATAAGTGTTATTATTTAGCAGGGTTTGCATTTTGTTAGTATTCTGGGTTCTCAAAAATTTAGGTTTTGTTTTTACGGATCAAATAGTATGTCAACTACTACGTCAATTGGGTTTGGCTACATATGGAGTAAGCATTTTAAACCATACAGACCAAGCAAGGCCTCAAACTCATGGGAAATGGTCGTAAATAACTCTACAATGGCTGATTAATCTGGATTAAATAATTAAGTGGTGGCTGGGCTTTGGCACGTGACTGGGATTGTGTATGCTCGGAATGTAGGAATGCCAAATTGTATATGCTCCTATAAGGTTCTTCAAACTTGCAGTAAACACATACTTGGATATATGTTCGTGCGTATGATAAGCTTTAGCTGCAAGCCGAGCAAAAGACCAGAGCATGTTCTTTTAACGGTTTGAGATATTGGTAACTACCGTAATGTAAACTACAGCTAGTCATTGAAATAAATGTCATGGTTATAAGCTTCATGGTTTATGTATGAAAAGTTTCAATCTCTCTAATTTGGAATTTCATCCTCAAATACTGTATTACATATTTTTCTAGTGCCTCTTGAATTCCTAAAGCATTTTATTACTTGGCAAAAGTTCATTTGCATACTAGTTTCTACCCGCATACCAAGGGACAAATCCTCACCATCCATTTGGGTTTGATCTAATGGTGAGGATTAATCTAAGATTTAAACTTAATAAACTTATTTCCTCTCAACTATATAAAGTTTTTTTTTCATTCATCTCTTTTATTTTCACACACCTAGTGTGTGTTTTCCTCCCAACCCATTCCCTCCAAAAAAATGAATCAGTTATTTACTTCATTATCATCGACTAAAGTTCAGCGTATTTTTCAGCTTCTTTGCGCTTATTTTGGATTTGAACTTGTAATCAGTTAACGAAGGTTACTTAATCACGGTGAAATTCTTCAACACGAAACCCTAAGGTACACTCGTTGAACTTATAATCAATTAATTTATGCTTATTCGTTTCTGACTGCTGATTTTGTGTTAATACATGCTTCTGTTGAATTCATGATGATTGTGTTCCGATATGAATTTCTGCTTATTTGTCTTTGATTGATGGATCGTAAGTGTAAGCCAAGTGTTTGATGAAATGCTTGACTGAGTTAAATATGATTTTGTGTTGTGGATTAGCATTGGAATCTGGTGTTTGAATGTGTTAAAAGTGTTGTTGCTTGTATGCGTAGACCACGTGTTTGACGAAATGCTTGACTGACTTAAAAATATTTTTGCGTTGTTAATTTATAAAGTAATTAGGATATGAGTTTGAATATGGTGTGTGACTATGTTACAAAATGTTGTGGATTGTACGTGTCCACCAAAGTTGTGTGTATTTTTTTGTTATAAATGTTGTGGATTGCATTAGTATATCGAGTGTTCGACGAAATTCCTGACTGAATTGTAGGAATGATACATGTGCAGACCGGAAAGTTTATGTCAGATAACGTAGAGGAACAAACAGAGCAGGTATTGCATATATTAATTTCTATAGACTTGAAAAAAATTACAAGTGTCCTGTATTAAACCTGTTGACCGTAATTTGGCATATATTCGTCAGGTTCTTAAGAATATGGGAACGATATTGAAAGCTAGTGGCATTAGCTATTCATCAGTAGTTAAGACCACAATCATGTAAATGAACTCGATCTCTTTGTGTAATTAAGTTATATGTTATAGCGTTGACATTTATACTTTTGTTTATGTGGTTTCAGGTTGGCTGATTTAAAGGACTTTAAGAAAGTCAACGAGATCTATGTTGAATGTGAGTACAAAAGGAAGTACTCCTTATAACGACTGAAATAGAACAAATGTCATATAAATCTATATGATTTAGCGTTTTATTGTTTATTTATTTAGACTTTTTAGTTGTTAAAATACCTTGTCTTGCAGATTTCCCTACACCAGCTCATGCGCGCTCAACGCACCAGATTGCAGCATTGCCACTTAATGCTAGGATTGAAATTGAATGCATAGCAGCACTCTAACGCGTCTCTTTGACTATAAGCATCTTGACTAGAATGATACCGTATAATAAGGTAATAGATTAATAGAGTTGTAAATTGTATCCTCGTCCCCCTACCATAAAAGGCGTTTGGATATTGCCGTTTAATATTGAGTTGCTGATATTCAAAAATTAATATAAAGTCATTTTTTATGCATTAGAGTCACTGTATGTTTTATATCTTATCCCATTTATATGGTAATAAATTCGTAAAATCCTAGTGCTGCAGTTTTGCCTTTGCCGAAAGCGTGGTGATTGACATCTACCGCACACAGTTCATTTGTCAATGATAGTCCTTGGCAACGTTTGGCATGGATATAAAAACATGAACAGGTCCTGTCATATCATAAGTAAAGCCAAATAATGCCAAAAGAATAGAAAAATGTGTGCTTTTGTGTCTATTGTGCAGGAAAGGATAAAAAGGACAAAAAGAAGCAAAAACAGTCAAAAACCGACAAGAAACGGGAAAAGACAAAGTCAAGAGTGAAGAATGAAAGAAATCAAAGCCGGATCAGTCCGATACAGCAAGGAAGGAAGTCAAAGGCCAAAATAATAAAGCCAAGGACTAATAATGACAAGTGTTCAAAGTTTAAAGGCCTATTTTGAAGTTTTGAAGTTCAAGGACTAAGATTGCAAATAGTGGAAAGTTTGTTTATAAAGAGAAAAGGGAGATAAAAACCACAAGGGCCGATTTTGTCATTTTCAAACTTGTTTTATATCTACAATTTGGACGGGGAAATCGCAGGGACCATTTGTGCTATATCTTCAAAGTTTTAAACAGAAAACGCGTTTTTAAAACAACTCTAACAAACTCAACAAACTTTCCCGCCCTTTTTCGTTAACAATCCCAATCACCAAATCCACACCCCCCGCTCCTCTATAACACTCAAGCTCGTTCATAAACCTCCTCCACATCATTTCGCCCACGTGGCATCATTTAATTGGATCAAACACCTCATCAAATTCATCAAACGGCCACAAATGATTCGAAAATGATCAAGGGCCAAGATTAAGTGGAAGTTTCGAGAATTCCACTCTCCTCTTCTTTAATCCTCTATAAATAGGACTGATAGGTCTCATTTTTTAGTGGTTGTATGTGTTTTCAATTTTCAGTTTATAATTTTGTCGATTTTAAGCATTTTTCTTTCAAGTTTTTAGTAATCTTCTTTAAGCTCTTGTACTTCATTTCTAAGCTTGTACTTTACTCATTTGAGTATTAATAATTCAGTTTCCAAGTTTTATTGTTCTTTGATTTCCATTTTAAGCCTAATTCATTCATTAAGCTCTCAATAAGCTCATTTGAGCTTATTACTGTTCATAAGCTCAAATTCAGTCAAATTGTGTTTTTAAGCATTTCATTTACTGTTTTAGTTTAAATTTTAGTCAAAGCATGATCACTTGAGTACAATTGAGTTCACTTTGGAAGCTTATAGAGAAATAAGCTAATTTTAGCTTATTAAGGTTTAGAGGCTAGGGAGCCAATAGGATCAAGTGCTTTTAAAGTCACTCACTCTACAAGAGTGACTTGGTTCTGAGACTACAAAAAAAACTCAGGTTTACCTTTTTGAATTTCAATCTAGCATATATAGCTTATTTCAAACTGCTTATTTCTTTTAAATTCTCATGTTAATCATGTTTCATTTAGCTTAATTAGCCTATAGATGTTTAGCTTTAAGCTGTTTTTAGTT
>BQNB010034965.1:0-51221 GCA_026074375.1 Tanacetum coccineum
GAAGTTCAGGAACCGCATGTGACAAATGGCAAAAGTTGATAATTAATAAAAAGAATTCCCTCCATTTTGTTTTCTTGTTTGTTTGATTTTTTTTTTAAATGGAACGATTGTAAAAGATGTCTCGCGAAGTCATACGGTTATTGTCGGTAACAAATGAACACACCACGATGATCGAAAAAGGATCACGATCGTAATGGTTGTAGTTAGAAGATCCGTGTTCAACCGTTACTCGAACACGAAAAACCCGAAATACCTCAAACGAACACGTTTTTCCTTTTTATGGTTATGTATAACTCGCGTAGTTGTTTTTGAGTTGTATAAATCGTCCTAGTCACTACGTATAACTCGCCTTAGTTGAACGTATAACTCACCTTGTGCAAAGGTATAACTCGCCGAGTGGTTGTGTATACTTCGCCTAAACCACACGCGTATACTTCGCTTGAGCTAAAGTGTATAAGTCGTCTAACTTGAAATGTATAATTCGCCCACTAGTACTCGTATAGTTCGCCTTCACCCTTAACGTATAATTCGCCTTAACGAAATGTATAGTTTGCCTAACTTGAACGTGTATAGTTCGCCTTCACTTTGGTATACTTCGCCTGAATGAGACAAAATGCACGGTGTCCTTTTTGCAACAAAAAAACAAACTGTCCTTTCTTATCTTGTGTTCAAACTGTGTCCAAACAAAACGAACAAATAAACCCAAAAAATAAGCGTGCGAACAAAACAGGTTACCGTGTCTTGATAAGCTCCAAAATAAGCAAGAATAAGTTACTTTAACACTAATAAGCCACGACAACGTTTTAAGAATAAGCTATCAAAAACTTCTAACCACAAAAAGCTACAAAAGAGATGCTATTTCTAATAAGCTAGAACAGTTTCGATAAGAGTAAAAAAAGCTGGTTTTAGTTAAGAAAGATGATGGCTTTTTACACAAGAAGATATATAAGCCACGATATAAAAAAACAGTTTATTTCAAAGAAAACAAAAGAGAAGAAAAACGTTATAAAAATCCCAAAATGAAGATTTGAAACAGTAAGCCCAAATCTATTTTGATGCTAGTTTACGTTTTTTATAAAGAAAAAATTTATACGATTTGGCCAAATAAGAGAATAAAAATAAAGCCTTATGATTAGTAGCTTATAAATAAGCCAAACCAATAAGCTCGAATAAGCTCACAACAACAAAGCCACTAAACCCACCCGAGGCTCTTGATACCACATGTTATCCCAAAACTTAACCCATATCACAACTAATAAGCATACCAAATAAGCTATATAAGCCGAAATAATAAGAATAGAGAGAGAAAGGAAACTTGAAGAATATTAGATTTAAAGAGAGAATGGTGAGTTACAAACTGAGAGCAAAATGCAACCAACACCCTCTCAGGGTAACATGTAAGCGTATGGGCTTTTACTAATGGAGAGGCTTGGCTTATCTTGGGCTTTGAGCCTGAAACACGGACAATATTAGATTATAATCCAAGCCCGTTAAACCCGACTAGCCTATTACTTAACAAGACTAATTGTGACTAATAAGACCTATAACATTCTTGTTCGACTCATATAAAATTAAGGCTAACAACATTTCAATACAAATTAGATGCAGTTTAATCACATTTTCTCCCCTTATCCAAAATGTTAATCCTTTGATATTTTGGATATCAATTGATTAAACGTTCGGGGACAAAATGTTACAAAATATCTAATAGGAACGTTTTAGTGCTCCCCCTCAATATTTGTGGGTATATAAGATAGTGCCGAGTACAATAATTTTAAAAGATTTTGAATTTACTAAGAAATTTTTGAAAAAGTTATGCTCGAGCACTTCTTTATCATCATTAAGTCTACACTACACATTTATATATTCACAAGATTAATATGTACGAGGTTTGACCTGAATGATCAGAACATCATATGATAGAATCATATGGTTCTTTGTAGCAGCCGTAGGTCTTCTTCGTACAATCTCCCACCAACGAACTTTTCTAAGCTCCTCATTAACCTTCTTTCTTTCAAGAAGTTGTCAATCTGATCTTTCTCTGTCCAAGCACTCTTCGGTATTGTTTCAACTTTCTTTCCAAGTTACGAAAGTCTTTGCTTCAAACTTCGAGTATGAAACAGATTCAGATACATATTTAACTTGAGCTTGTGTGGTTGGTGATGTCTGTGTTGATGTTGTCTTAGCTTCCCCTTAAACAGAAATCCTTTCTTAAGTAGATTCAAAACTTTCTTGCAAGACGCATCAAGCAGTCTTAATGTATAAAGCCCAGATATCCGAAGTATACAATTAACCCTTTCAAGAACTTGATACCGCAATACCAAAGACAATTAAGTCCAGGATGAGCGCATTTCTCTATTCAGGATAGCGATGATATAAATTGTAACACCAAAGTCAACTAAGTCCCGGATATCACAATTATTCCTTCTTAAGTAGTCGAAATGGAAACACCTAAGACAATTAAGTCCTAAATGTAGACATTTCTTCCTGCAGGATACTGACTATTTAAAGGAATCATCATACCTATGTGTACCTCTTTCATTAAACAATTCTACCCTTTTAATAATAAGCTTAGTGATTAACCGTTTGAGAAAAGCCTTTATCAAATCATCTTGTTGTGCAAAGGAGTTAGACTTCTGAACAGTTGCTTGTTGTGATTCAATAACATACTGAGAATAAGGAATATTGGCGAATGTCGAGTGGATCTCTTCCATCATGAGATAGAAATTAGTGTACCCGAAAAGATTTAATCACATCTAAAATCAAAAGAAGACTAACCTAAAAAAGACAAAAAGAAGCTAACCTCAAAAATAAGGCCAAGGGACACTATCAAGTATATATCTACTCCTTTCCCTTGATGGTATTGGACACTTCGGAATTAAGCCAATAACGTATTACGATAATATTCGAGATGGTGTTTTGAAGAATTAATAAGGTTTAAATCTATTCCGTGAGAATCAAACTTCAAGGCATGTTAAAATATGACAAGTATTTACAAGCATTCCCTAAGTCTTTTACCAAACTATGAGTGTTGGCAATATTGATCGTCGTAGTTAAAGCATGAATTAACTAGTCTTTAAGTCCATAAAGATTTAAACAAATGACATCTAAAGCTCTTGAAGTTAATATAAATTAACTCCCCTTGAAATTGTTATCCGTCATTATCCAAAACTTTATCCATTATTTCATGACTTATTTTTAAAGACCGTTTTAAAAGATAATTTGATGACGATTTCTCCCCCTCAAATAAAGACCCGTTTTCTATTTAAAGAGTTGTTGTCATTGTTTGAGTGGTCGAATTGTCTTTGAAAAATCTTTTTGTGATTACTGAAAACACTGATTCATTATGAAGACAACTTTTTACCAATAAAAATAAGATTTCTCTTATTTTGACACATAAGCGCACTGACACGTACACTTATGGTAATATAGAAAGCACGGGTTGTGTTGCAATGTAAAACATGGCCTTTTGCATGTCATACAGTTGACCCCATGCCCGAGGAATACAATTCTGTTGAGAGAACAACTGTCTTTTAGACGACATGTTTTCCTCAAGGTGAAAAGCGGGTTACTATCTGAAATAATAGCAAGCCATTTGGCATGTTTTGAAAACATTAGAAACTTCTGCTCGAACTTCATTTACAGGCTCGTATCATTGTTGAATGACATTTCTAAGACCGTAAATGTTATCGATTTTCAGAAGACATGCCATTTGAAAACTCTTTTTGTTTTTTCTTCATTTTTTTTTAATTTTGTATTTTGTTTTTGAAAAATTTATATAAAATTTTTTTTTTTTTTTTTTAATTTTTTTTTTTTTTTTTTTTTTTTTTGGTTTTTCTGAGTTATATTATATACATATGATACAAAGGATATTCGAATAGGTATAGCACCAATATTGTCAACGTAATCTGCACTTTTTCCAGAGTCTCCGGCGTAAAACTTCGCATACCCAGCTTGTTGATTAGAAATTTAATTCTTTCTCGGCCAAGAGCTTTAGTGAAGATGTCCGCCAATTGATACTCCGTATTGACAAAGTAAAGTTCGATCACACCATTTTCAACATGCTCCTTGATGAAGTAAAATCTGATGTCTATATGCTTGGATCTGGAATGTTGAACGTTGTTGCAGCATAGGAAATAGCGGCTTTTTTGTAATCACAGTACATTAGATTTTTATTGATCCAAAGCCATAGTCGATAGTTGTGGATCTCATCCAAAGGACATGAGCACACATGTAATAACAGGTACCGGACAAAGCAATATATTCAGCTTCCGTACTGGATATCGCAGCGCTTTTCTGCCTTTTAGACGACCAGCTCACAAGTCTATCACCCAAAAGTTGTATACTACCAGATGTGCTACGGCGTGTATCTTGACAACCAGCATGATCCGCATCTGCAAATGCTGTTAGTGCAATGGAAGAATCCTTCGGATACCAAAGACCCCGATGTACGGTTCCTTTCAAATACCGAAAGATCCTTTTTACCGCATTTAAGTGCTTTTCGGTAGGCCGAGCCTGATACCGGGCACACATGCATATAGCAAATTGTAGGTCAGGTCTACTGGCTATGAGATAAAGGAGGGTGCCAATCATACCACGATAGTGTGACGGATCTACAGCTTTCCCTTCTTTATCCTCATCCAGTTTGGATTTCTCCACCATGGGAGTATCTACTGGGTCACAAGATTCAAAGCCATATTTCTTTAGTGATTCAAGAGCATATTTAGATTGGTTTATGAAGATGCCTCTGGGACTTTGAGAAATCTGTAGTCATAAGAAAAATAAGAATTTTTGCCCAATCCTTGACATCTTAATTTTGAACACAGATTTTAGCAAAGAGGTCACAAATTTCATGAGTAGGTGCAGAAAAGATAATCTCATTGACATATATTTTGGTACCAGTAGTTGGTTCCTTGACTTATTTAGTTGAATAGAGTAGGATCCTGAGCCTTTTGAGAAGTCAATTGGATATCAGAAATGAAGACAAAATAATCATACCATGGGCTGGGAGCTGTTTCACCCATAAGAGCTTTCTTAAGCTTGTACACGTAGTTAGTTTGTCTGGATCCAAATCAGTCCGGTTGGGCCTAACATAAACCTCTTCCCGCAGATTTACATTCAGTGACGCAGTCTCTCACATTCCCATTTGATGACGACCTGTTATATGCGCAGCAAACGCTAGAAAAAATGCGTTATAGCCTCTAATCTTGCAAAACAGGAGCGAATGAGCTTCAATCGATTCCTCTTTTGGCGATAACCATGAGCGACCAACCGAGCCTTGTTTTTCAGAATACCTCCTAACTCATCAAGCTTAACCTTATAGATCCACTTAAGAGTGATGACAAATGCTTTATCAGGAGGAACAAGTTACAAACATCAAGAATTCAAAATTCATGAAGTGCTTTTTTGTACTCTTGCATAGTTCAATCCAAAAACATTGCTTGAGTTAATGCGTCTTTGTAGCTCTTAGGTTTGACTGATGTGAGAAAGCATCATAGTAGCAAATAAGGGCTTCTTATGGATTTGTAGTCGTGTGGAAACTGGTCTGTCGAGATCAACCGATTATATTCTCAAGTGGGTGATCCTTAGTCCATTTGCTATTGTGTTCAGAAACTTGGTGATCGGGAGGCACAATTGTATGAATAACATCCGATGATGAGGATTGATCAGAAGTAACTTCTGGAATTAGAATACCAAAGTACGGATCATTACCCATATGTGAAACTTCAATATCATGATTGTCTTCTTCAACATCATGAGAAATAATAGGAGTTTAAGTTTCTTTTGTTGTATGAGAGTTACTTGGTGATGGTGCATCTTGATCAACTGTAGTTGAGGAAGGTAAGCCAGTTGATACAACATGTTCAGATGCAACTATTTTAGGAATAGGAGCAATAACTTCTGGTGCATGTAAATCAACATAAGGTAGGGGATTAAGTAACTCATCAAACATTGGTTGAAACAACAAATCCCAGTCAGATCTCGAAGGTGGTACAAATGGTGTTGAAGGAGGAGGGTTTGGCATGAGTCCTGAACTGATTGTTACAGGAGTCATTTCATGAAGTGCGGGTCCTGAACTGCTGTGTTCAGAAGCCATCGCGGTCAGCTCATCAAAGTCAACATGAATGGTTTCAATTATTCGTCTGGTACGTCTGTTGTAAATCCGAAATGCTTTCTTCGTAGGTGCATAGCCAATGAAAATACCAATGTCAGCCTTCGGTTGTAACTTGCCCAAATTCTCACTATCATTCGTTGGGTAGCAGAGTGCACCAAACACATGAAGATACGATAGATCAGGAGGTTTGTCGTGTAAAAGCTCGTATGGTGTTTTACCATGACGACGACGGATCATGGAATGATTTTGGGTATAACAGGCTGTGGCAACCACTTCAGCTCATAGAAATAAAGGAGCTTTTGCATAAATTAACATAATGCGGCTGCTTCGATTAGCATACGATTTTGTCTTTCAACAACACCGTTTTGCTATGGAGAGCGTGCAACTGATGTTTCATGAGAGATGCCAACCTTCTCATAATATTCATGCAATGTTTGATTAACGAACTCAGTTCCATTATCTTGTTCTGAGCGACTGACGGTTTTTTAATCGTACTTGGATCTTCTTCAAGAAGTTGTTAATAAAAAGCTAGAGCTTCATCTTTTGATCGCAACATATTTTACCCATGTAATCGAGAGTAGTCGTCGACAATAACGAGGATGTACTTCTTTCCATTGACACTCGCGACATGCATTGGCCGATACAGATTCCATATGCACAGATTAGTGTTTTTCTTGATTGTGTCCTCAGATTCAGGTTTGTGGGTTCTTTGAACTTTTCCTTCAATCGCACATCGACAGAAACATAAGTGATCCTTTTCAATTTGGATTAGGGAGACCGCGGATAAGTCCATTTCTTGCAGATGATTAATAGCACAAAGTTCAAGTGCGATAGAGACGTGCCATAACAAGACTGGTTTAGAAGCCTTTGAAAATAGACAAATGGGAGTAGGCGCCCTCATCTATACCCAGCTGAGGTGTATAAAGATTTCCCTCGAGTCCGTCATTAAAATCAACCCTTCTAGTTTGCAAATGAAGCATATGTGTTGACGAAAAGCATTCGAGATTGGATTCACAGAATTGTCTACAGGAAAATAGATCTATACCCACGTCCTTCAAGTAATAAACCCTTGAAATGGCTACATTCCAATCTGATAGTCTCCATAAACCCATTATCTTTGCCAACTTGATCATTTCTGAAGTTAAACTGTACCAAGAATTTACTGATGAAATTGGTGAGCTGAGAGCGATCTCCAGTCATGTGCTTCGAGCAACCAGAGTCCAAATACCAGAGGACGATTTGGACAACGTGCATTCATTAAGAGAAGTAGATGGAATATTAGTTTTTGTGGATCCCCGGGATTTACTGGGATCCTGTTTGTTAGCAGATATTGGTTTTATAACCTTAGTTTTGCTAACGGACTCAGTATTCTTATTCTTCCTAGGTTTCCTTGAGTATACCAAATTAACCACAGGTTTGGGTGATTCAGATTCTAGAACTATTGGTTTCCTAGAAGGCACTTCATTAGTAGTGGTAATCCTAGTTAAAGGGCACGCATTTCCTACAATAGTGAAGGTCCGACCAGTAGGTCTCCAAATATATCCTATCTTAGTGAACACTTTTCCTGTTGGTTTCTAAATATCTTTATTAGATTTTCTCTTCTTAGATTTACTCTTCTTAGATGTAGCACGAAATTTGACATCATTCATAGAATTAGAAACACACAAATTATCAGAAGTCATACAATATAAATCATCACCGTAATACAGAACACAATCAGGAATTATCATGTTTCTTGGAATTCTGCACAAACGCAGATCCATTAACTTGAACAGTATTATTCCTTTTATTCAAACTAGATTTAACGTTCCTAGGGTGAGATTCTACTTTATTCTTCGAATTGCTACTTGGTGTTTGCAGAATCCTATCATTCTTGGTATTGCCTGAAGGCTGTGATCCGCTAGCACTAGTAGAAAGTCTTACTCCTGTAGAATGCAATACACGCTTGTTAGAAACTATGTTTAAAGTCGAGTATGGTTTTTATGTTTTTCTGTTGGATGTGAGTGATCGGCCAAACCTAACTTTCTTGTCATTTTTCCTCGGTTGAACGCCAACTAATTGGGATCGAAATTGTTGATGGTTAGGGCAAGTCCTGCGTAGTGTTGAAAGGAATCCTGAATGACTTTGTATACCTAAAGCAGACTATAAAGTGATCCTAGAGGATAATTGCTTTTACATGTTTGACTATATCCTTAAGGACCAAAGCTTCTTCCTGAGTGTGCTTACTATAAGAGGAGTGAGCAGTTCTTTTATTCAACAATTTGGGCGTGATTGGTTCCATATTATCCATAGACACTTTTGGATCAACAGAGTGGAGGTTCTCAATAGCCTCCTTTATCTACGCTTTTCCTTTAAGTTTCCTTAACGCATTTTTTATTGCTGCAATGACAACCTTGTTCATGATGTTCTACATTTAATCAAAATTTCCACTGACCTTTATATTGAATTGTTGATTAATGATCACATTGTTCTTTTGATTTGAACACGTTTTGGTTTAATAGAGTCGTATAGATGCTTATAGTCTGTTTCAAATGCCTCATTATCAGCAAACAAGTTTTGTCACTCTATGTTCCAATTCATTGTTAAGAGTCTCAATATTCATCCATGTCATTTTGACTTTACTATCATTCACAGTTCCTATTTAAGGGACTTTATATTTGCTCTTCAACTTGAATGACTGTGTCCTTTCGCTTGAGGATGAGCTCTAATTCACTAATTAAACAACTGAGTAAAATATGAGCATTTGGATCTAAAACACTGTTTGTTTGTTGAAAATTTCTTGATTAAGTTGAGAATCAGCTTCCAAAGTGATGCAATGTTTTTCAAGAGTTGTAAAACTTTTACAAAGTTTATCATAAATTTCTTTATCAACAAAATCCTTTTTGTTGAGAAGCTCAGTCTGGAGTTCGAGACACTTTTGACATTCATTCACAGTTTCACAACCATCATTCACAGACAAATTCACAACAGTTTTTACAATATCATGATCATGGGCTGTTGCCAAGAGTCGTTATTTTCACTTAAAAACATTGATTCATTTTAACTTCAAAAGTTCTGGACTCCAAGCGATGTTGTTCGACAGCCTGTTCCATTTGATAAAAGACATTTTGGACATCAGCAAGTTCTTCAACCAAGTATTGATTAAAGTTATTGAAGATATCTTTTAATCGCTTTTTAAACGAGAATGAATTTCATCCTCTAAACAGCCTTTGTATGTTCAAACCCCCATGTGCCCTAGTTATAGCTGTGGCAGAGGTTTCTTTCTTGACAACCGGATCAAATTAAGTAAGATAGAGTTAAGCTCTTTCAAGCTAGTATTCCTCATACTTAACTTTAGGAAGTTCTTTGTGGAACTCAACTTTGACGGTTGTGGTAGAATGAGATGGGTCTAAAGCTGGGACCGAAGTCGCTTTCCAATAGGGCATGTTCACTATATAAATCAGATTGTCGAACAAATCGTTTGTTGTAATCGATATTAAGAATAGCATAATTAATGGTTTAGGTGTCACTGTATGTTTTACAAACCATTGGATTCTTGTTTTCAAAAGCATTTTTGAACGACTCTCTTCACAAAGCATTAATGTCTCATCAGTAAGTAGAAATCACAATTACATCCATTTTAAGAATGACAATCCCATCTTTCTTTTTTTTTTTTTTTTCTTTTCTTTTTTCTTTTTTTCTTTTTTTTTTTTAATACAGTTTGGTTTGATCCGAACTTTCTTCAGATAGAAAGGTTTTTCAAAACCGATAGCTTGTTTCGTGGAATGATCAGTAAACAAATTTGGATTTTTAGTTCTATCATTGAACAGTTTTGCGCATATTGACCTTTTTTGCAAAAATGATATTATAAGTTGCTTCAATTTCTTTTCTAAAGCATTCTTTATCATATTCTGTTTTCTTCCATTTTTAAATCCTTTTTGAGATCAGAAACTGTTTTCATTAAAGAATCCTTTTCTTGCACTTGTTCAGAAAGAGTTTGCTTAAGACGTACAATCTCGGCATACTGTTCATTTGATCCTGAAAAACTGTTTTCAACATTTTGCATTTCTTTCAAATCTTTAACCTCTTCTTTATATCTGTCAAGCTCGGTAGTTAAAGCTTTATTGGCACTTTTATATTCCAGATTAACATTGGTGCAGTGCATCACTTGGGTATTTAATTATTCAAACATAGATAATATCAGGACATCTTGTTGAGCAGAAGAGTTAGAATTCTGGACAGTTTCCTGTTGTGTTTCACTCAGATACTGAGAATAAGGAATGATATTGCTATCACTGGTTATTTTAGTTTCTGTCTGATTCACATCATTAGACTGTTCAGAAGACGTCATTATCTGCTCACGTTGATTGATTAAATCATAGGTCAGATTATCTGGATTGTGTACCTCAATGAGTGCATCTGAGCCATTCCTAGAAAGATTCACCCCTGAGAGCATGCTGGCTGAGTTAAGTTCATCTACAATCAGAGTCTTGGCATCCAGATCTCATCGGCTTGAATAAGCAGCATTATGGGGATTACGTCTGAGAGGTTTGAATGTCAGGAAGTCATGGATCTGCCAAAAATGTTATTTCTTCCTCTGTTAAAGCTTGACCACTTGCTTGAGCTTGACCAGCAACAACTTTTCATTTGAACCATGTTTCATCCCTTTTTCTCTTGGGCTTAGTACACTGCTTGGCAATATGACCCTCCCACTTGCAATTGGCACCAGATGACAGTCCGTTGTTTCCCTGTGTTGCTTCCACTTGTCCAGGTGTGTCATTTTTCTCGTTGTTCTAGCAGCATAAGTAGTTTGTTCTTCCATGATAGGTGCACAGTTACTTTTCCCTCATAGATGGTAGCTTGTTGACGAGGGTTTGACGAAGTCCTTAGCTGATTGTTGGTAGTAGGATACCGGGATGTGACAACAGCAGTTAAGAATGACATCATGTGATAAATCGCATCAATTGGATCATCCCCTTTCTGGAACACTGGAACAACTAGACCGGAGTCTGGATCAGATTGTTGTTGTTGGTAAGATGTGGGAGCATATTCCGATTGTGGGATGGATGGTTGTGGAGAATAAACGTTGTGGTGAACGGAGGATTGGTACTCATTTGATGGATAAGTGATTGAAAGAGGTGTTGATTGATTGGTTGTGAATTGTTGATATGTGATAAGGAGTTACAACACTGTGAGACTGAAATGGTAAAACATGATGTGAAGTTGCGAGTTTGGGTAAGGGTAGATGAGCTTGTAAGCGACAGAGTTAATTGTGGAGATGCACTAAAGCAAAGAGGGAGCGGAGATGCGTTATGCATCAAACGAACTTCATTTGCATGTACTTTCGTGTTGTTGTAGGTAAGAATGAAGCTGATCACATTGTTGTCATGAAAGTCTTTGACAATTTAACATCATATAACCTAATTTTGCTCCTATTCATTAGGAGAGTGTTTAAAAACTTGGTGTTAACTTGAAATTGCTCCAATGGCATCTTGTAGATGTTCATATCATTGAGTAACAGAGTGAACCTCAAGTAGTACTCATGTAACGACTCTCCTTTCTTGTAAGTGAACTTATCGAATTCATCATACAGCTTACATTCTCGTTCTTGTTTTGTTAACGACGTTCCTTGCATTAGCAGTTTAATCTTCTCCCAAAGATCTTTTGCAACACGATGTTGACTTACAAGAGCATAGATTTCAGTTGGAAGGCCTTGGAGAATGATGTTTATTGCTTTGATGTCACAATCAGCTTGAATGGCTTCAGCGGGAGTGAGTTCGGTATATTCCTTAAGTCTTGTTACCCCTTCCACAGTGATTGATGGCCAAACGAGTGGTCCTTTTTCAACAGAGGCAAGAATCATTCTTCCATGAGGTCTATTCAACATATACAGTTCCATTCGGCTCTTCCAAGAATCATACAAGTGTTTTTCAAGCATTGGTGGTTTGTTGTCTCCTCCTGAAAGAAGTGACCAGTCATCAAAGAGTCGTATTATTGGATATCAAAAAGATTACGAATTGATCGATCGGTGGTAGAAAGAAATTGTGTTTGGTTATGTGTTTGTTGAGTCTTGAAATGAGGATCACGGGATTTTTAAATTCTCGGACAAAACCGGGAAAACAAGTTAATGTTTCACGGGATTTTACAAGTCAAAGAAATAACCGTATAATTTAGAAATTTAAGTTAGTTTGTCTTAAATGGAATTGACTAGTTCGGTTATCTAGTTCGGTTATCTAGTTCGGTTATCTAGTTCGGTTATCTAGTTCGGTTGTCACTAGTTCGGTTCCTCTTGTTCAGTTCAAACTAGTTCGGCTGTCACTAGTTCGGTTCACTAGTTCGGTTCTAAATAACAAAAATTTAGTTCGGTTCCAACTGACAGTAACTCATTCGGTTCAACTAGAGAAACTGTGCGGTTGATCGATGTTCGTTCCAACTAAAATCGACTACTTGTTTGATTGTGAGTTTGTTGAGTCTTGAAATTAAACTACACGGGATTTTACGATTCTTGACAAAACCGGGAAAAACACGTAAATGTTTCACGGGATTTTACAAGTCAAAGAAATAACCGTATAATTTATAATTTGAGTTGATGAGTTTAAATTTGACAATTTTTTTTATCTAGTTCGGTTGTCACTCGTTCGGTTCACTCGTTCGGTTCCAACTAAACAAACTCGTTCGGTTCACTAGTTCGGTTCACTAGTTCGGTTCACTAGTTCGGTTCACTCGTTCGGTTCACTCGTTCGGTTCACTCGTTCGGTTCACTCGTTCGGTTCAC
This sequence comes from Tanacetum coccineum, assembly GCA_026074375.1. Taxonomy (NCBI): domain Eukaryota; kingdom Viridiplantae; phylum Streptophyta; class Magnoliopsida; order Asterales; family Asteraceae; genus Tanacetum; species Tanacetum coccineum. The sequence continues at coordinate 12,870 of BQNB010034965.1, forward strand.
TCGTTCGGTTCCAACTACTCCGAAACCCAAATTTTCAAAACTCAAAAAGACACATTTTTAAATGGTTTGAACAATAAAAATGAAAACTTTAAGGTTTTTAAGCCAAAAAAAATTTGAATCACAATTTTGCTCTTTGTAAAGGTTTTTGAACACAAATCAAACACAAAAACTAAACACACCACTCCATGGCTCTTGATACCAATTGTAGAATTCTAGTAATCTTATGATCAAACCAAGAACAAGAGTGAGATGTGGGTTGTGATGTTAGAGATAGAATGGATGGAAAAATGGATGAATTGTATAAAATGGAATATGGAAAAATGGAACAACCAACCCCTCTCCAAGGCTAGGAGAGGGTATATATACTACATGGAGGCCGGCCATGGGCTATGATTGGCCTCCCATGGGCCTTGGACCGGACTAGATTACTAATCTAATCATTACACTAACTACGAGCTAAGATCTGTTACAACTTGGAAGTGACCGACACTTTTTGTGTTTCCAACATTCTTTACATACACCTTCTTGTTCAAGCTTAGGTACAAGTTCAGAATGAGCTGGTTCTTCATCAGGTTCATTAACCAGCTGGAAAGAGCTCTTCACGTTACGGACTTTTGCAACTTTATCCTTGCCAGCTTTTTGTAGTGGTGTAGCCTTGGTTGACTTTTCTTTGGCAGGCTTCAGCTTGGGTGGCTTAGCAGTAGAAGCATTAGAAGGTTTTTCCTTGGTTACCTTTGGTTTCGATGCAGGTGCTGGTTTGCTTAACTTCTCGATAGCAGGATTTGGCTTGGGTTGCTTGGTACTTGTAGATTTCTTCTTTCCTTCCTTTTCGGCAGTAACTTTCTGATCATGTTTTGCGACCATTTCCAGATAAGCATTGTAGTATGATGCATTCCTGATATTGTTTGAGATTAGCTCGTTGGGAATTGGCATTCCAAAGACTTCATCGATTTCGCCTTTGGAGACGAATTTGAGATTACCGAGTCTGAGGTCTTCTTTAGCAAGATGAAATGGAGATGCTGATCTTTGGTGAATATTGTGAATTCTCCCCAAGTGACAGATAATAAGCTTTGTGAATGGACAATAAGGAATAACGTAAGGTTTGTGTTTCCTGCTGTTCTTAGTGGGACTACCCAAATTGGCCTTATCAGTAAGAAAGGTCTGCATAGCTTGCACAAACTCTTCCCACATAAGCTCAGCATAGTCAACATTAGTATTTGTTATAATTCCCCAAAGCAATTAAAGAACTAGATATCTGGGCCTATCATGCCCAGAAGTCTTGCCTATAAGACACTGGTTAATCATAGACAATATTGCTCTCTAAGGGTGATACAGGTGATTCACCGCCATACTTGACACAAAGTGAATCACCTCCAGATAACCCAGCTCATTCACAAAGTCCGTAATTACATCACCCGAAGGAGGTGACACAAATAGGCGAGCTTGATCAATGGGAGTTATCTCCAAAGCTTCCCTCAGAAGATTTGCATCCAGTGTGAACCAGTCTTCATCCAGCTAAAATCGGTAAGTCCCAGCTTTTTCCACATATGTAAGCATGTTCCAGAATTGTTGAATGTAGATAGCTGGAACCGAGGCATAAGCAGTGAATGCCTTAAAGAAGTTTGTATTTTGTAGAATATTCACAACAATCTGAAAGATTAGGTTCTTTTGCCTCTTTTGAAGATCCAAGACATGGCTGCTCTTTCCGATAGACACCCACGCAGCAAAAGGAAGAATCTGATCATCAAATCTTATGAGAGCATGAGCGAGAAAATTCTCATTAGCCATTTAGTCTGCACAAGGATATTAACAGAGTCAGACAGACATGATATATATCTTGATGTTAGATGAGAACATTGACATGCTTCCATTGATTATGATGAGATTAAGTCCATGTTGGTCAAGGATATTCGATGAACACAAACAGGTTAACAAGTCCCGGATGGGTGTTAATAGGGTAATTGTGCCTTTGGATTGGGCCTTTAGAGGGTATTGCGACTAATGGGCAAAAACTTTGAGATTTAGGCCCAAACCGCTACCCACTTGGCACCAAACCGTTATGAGAAGAGTTAATCAAACCGCTGTGTAGCGAAATGATCAAACCGCTATGTGGCGGAATGATCAAACCGCCACGACCAAATAGTTATGAATATAATATTCATTTTTAATCAAACCGCTATGATCAAACAACTACGAGTATTTTATTCATTTTAATCCAACCGCTATGATCAAACAACTATGAATATTTTATTTATTTTAATCAAACTACTATGACCAAACAACTACGAATATTATATCATTTATAATCAAAACGCTACTAGTTAAGAAAAATTTGAAATAGCGTTTTAGATTATTTTAATAATAAAAATAATCTTTATCAAATCGCTACCTCGTAGCAGTTTGCCTGCTCAAATAAAATATTTAATTAGACAAATCGCTATCATGCAGACATAAACAAACCGTTACCAAGAATATTCAAGTAAACCGCTATCAAGAAATTTTTATCAAACCGCTATCAAGAATGAATATTACGCAGACAAAGCAAACACATTCGCACACCAATTTAAACCCCACGGGACATGAATTTGAGGCATACACTACATTCCATGGGCATAAGAAACATATTACAAACACAATACAACAACGACAAACATCATTTGACTAATAAAAGCCAATCCACACTTGAAATTCAACGAATCAGGTAAAACATAAAAGAGAGATCTCAAACATACAATATAATAACATCATCAAACCTTAAGCAACATGTCCCAGCACTAAACACATCACTCCAAACACTCTATGTCATTTCTATTGAAAAACGAATTAAAACTTGGTCAAGGTATCCAAACGAGATAGATTTATACTAATCAAGTAATGATCGAGTGAGGTTTACACCTATGCGTACCCATCCTTATCACTAATTAACATATATCCATAACATTAAAAGTTCGAAGATATACGATCTATAATGAAACATTTTGAGTCTGTTTTGGACCGTTTAACATCACCTAAGGCATTATCTAATAGCAATGAACAAAGTTTTCGGGATACCTTAGCAAGAAATCCAATAGAAATCGAAAATCAATAGAGTCGTTCTAGGTGGCGATTTGCGAGGAGAGAGAGAATGAGTTTGTGTGTTTGATTGGATTTGAAAAGTTTTGACTAAAATCCTACACCGCTGCCTATTTATACTCCTAGTTTGGGATTTGGCAGGTTGGGTCCTTGAGGTTTCTAACTATATACATTTTTGGCTTAAAGGTTTTCTAAGTTTAAAGGAGTTTGGGAAATGGCATAATTAGTCCTTAAGTTTAATAGAGCTAGGAAACAGTTAGTATAATGCACTTAAGTCCCTAAACTATCTTACCAATGACAAATTTTGGCCCTTAGAGTTAAAAATAATTAACTCCCCCTCAAATTAGAACCCCGTATTACTACAAAACCTTTTCCATTCATTTTATGATGCGATCTAGAAACCCGTTTGATGCCATAAACTTATTTTGAAAATCCTCTCCCCTCAGAACAATGATCCGTTTTCTATTAAAAGTGCTGTAGTATTGTTTGAGTTGTAAAGTTTATTTGAAAAACCTGAATTGTGAATTTCCAACTATCACATTTACTCTGTGATGAACACAAATTATTTTATGAAAGAATCAATTAAGTAGAAATGTATTGGGTTATAAATGGAAGACTTCTTTCTGGTTTTTGATAGATATGCTCTGTAACGTACATTAATCCTTGGTTGCACGCATATTAAGTAATCCGTGACCGGGGAAAATTAATTAAAAGTTGTTAGGAATAGTGTCTTTATGGTTGACATGCATTCCTCTAATGAAATAGCGGTGTTGCTGTCGGAAATTAACTGCAGCATAAAGACATGTTTTGAAAATAGTTTGAACTTCCGCTAGAACTTCATTTAAAGACCCGTGTCATTATTGAATGACATATATAGGTCCGTAAATGTTATCGATTTACAGAAGACATGTCTTTGAAAAATATTTTTGGTATTTTCTAATTTTTTTATTTTTGTGGTTTTATAGGTTTTATATTTTTGTATTATGTTTTTGTGTTTAATTATATACAAATATACATAGGATATAGGAAGGCCATCCTTTACTCATCTTCTCCTTCCTAAAGGCATTTAAGGGTTTCCAGAGTCATACTCTTTATACCAAGACGTGGGAGAAGGAATTCAAACCGCTCTCTAGGTAATGCCTTGGTGAATATGTTCATAAGCTGATAATCTGTCATCACAAAGTACAATTCCACCTCGCCCTGTTCAACCTTCTTTCTAATGAAATGGTGTCGGATGTCAATGTGCTTAGACCTGTAGTGCTGGACATTGTTGAAGCAGAGAGCAACAGCACTGCGGTTGTCACAATACAGGGGAATCTTATTGAAGGCAAAACTGTCGTCTGTTAGCCGTGACCTCATCCAAAGTATCTAAGCATAGCATCCAGACATGGCAATGTATCCAGCCTCTATGGTTGAGATCGCAGTGCTCTTCTTTTTCTTTAATGACCAGCTGACTAATTTATCTCCAAGGAATTGAGCACTTCCTAACATACTTCTTCGTGTATCCTGACAACCTGCATGGTCCGCATTTGCATAGGCCGTTAGTTCCATAACGATGTCTTTCGGATACTAAAGTCCCCAATTAATAGTTCCTTTGAGATACCAAAAGATCTGTTTAAGTGCTTTAAGGTGCTTTTTGATAGGCGATGCCTAATACCTAGCACACATGCATATTGCGAATACAAGGTCATGTCTGCTGGCAGTGAGATACATTAGGGAGCCGACCATACTACGAAATCGAGTTTGGTCAACTGGAATACCCAAGGGGTCCTCATCCAGTTTAAGTCGATCCACCATGGGTGTATTAACAGGGTTACACAAATCCATCCCAAATTTCTTTAATATTTCGAGAGTAAATTTTGATTGATTAACAAAGATGCCTCTGGGATTTTGAGAAACTTGTAATCCTAAGAAAAAAGACATTTGTCCCATCATTGACATTTGGAATCTAGAACTCATCTCATTGGAAAATATGTCACAAGCTTTAAGGTCGGTCGAGGCAAATATGATATCATCTACATATATTTGAACAAGAAGAATATGTTTGCCTGTTTTCTGAGTGAATAATGTTAGGTCAACTACACCCTTGGAAAACTTGTTGTCTAGAAGAAACCATGACAAGGTGTCATACCACACCCGAGGAGCCTTCTTTAAACCATACAAAGCCTTCTGCAGATGATAAACATGTATCGGATGGTCTGGATCAACGAATCCCTCTAGTTGACTAACATAGACTTCTTCCTTCAACTCGCCATTAAGGAATGCCGTCTTGACATCCATTTGATATATGATCATGTTTTTACTAGCGGCATTCGCGATGAATATTCTTATAGCCTCGATGCATTCAACCGATGCAAAGGATTCCTTGAAATCCATTCCCTCCTCTTGTCGATATCCCTTGGCCACCAACCTTGCCTTGTTTTTCAGAACATCATCGTACCCATCAAGCTTAACTTTGTAAATCCACTTGAGAGAAATAATCATGACATAGTCTGGTTGAGGTACTAATTCCCATACTTGAAGTCGATCAAATTCATGAATCTCATCTTGAATGGCTTAAAACCATCAGTCTTCAGTTATGGAAAATTTGAAGTTCTTCAGTTTGAATTTTGATTGTACGGAGTTATACAAGCACCACAAGGCATTGATTGCAAGTTATTTTTTGATGGATACTAGTCTAGAGGGATTGCCAATGACGTTATAAAGTGGGTGATCCTTGCTCCATTTCCTAAGATGATGATGTGTTTGAGTGACATAGGTTAATTTTGCTGAACTAACATTCCCAGATGATGATGCTTCAGAACTAGGTTCTAGAGCAAATATGTTTACGAAGGGATCGATGTCAATAGAAGCAAACGGATTTTCTTCCATAATAGTAGATTCAGCTGCAACGCCTTGTTGTAAACTTGGAGATTGTAATGCCGAAGATAACGGTGAATGACTTAGAGAAGGTGCATCTTGATCAATGGTAGTAGATGAAGGTGTATCGGTTGAGTTGACTGAGACTGGAACTGCTGGAGCAGGGGAAACCGATCTTTCAACATGAAGAGGTTCCAGGTATTCATCAAACATTGGTTGGAATAAGATCTCCAATTCTTTTTTTGTGGGGGGGGGTGCATAAGGTGTTGCAGGAACTAAATTAGGTACGAGCCCTGAACTTATATGTCCAGGCGTCAGAAAAGTAGGAGCGGGTCTTATACTAAGTTGCACAAGAGTCTATGGCTCAGACAACTCATTGAATTAAACGTGAATAGTTTCCATAATACGTCAGGTTCTTTTGTTATAGATTCTGTAACCCTTCTTACTTGGTGCATAACCAATAAAAAATCCAATATCAACTGTTGGTTGTAATTTTCCAAGATCCTCGCTGTTATTAGTAAACAAAGAGCACAAAAGACTTGAAAAAGGTTAGATCAGGCTTCTTATCATGCACCAGCTCATATGGGGTTTTGTTATGACGAGTGTGAATGAGGGATCAATTTTAGGTGTAACAAGCGGTAGCAACAACTTCTGCCCATAGAAACATCGGAGCCTTGGAAAATATCAACATTGTCCTAGCAGCCTCCACAAGAGTACGGTTCTGTCTTTCGACAACGCCATTATGCTATGGAGTCCTGGGAACTAATTTTTGGTGAAAAATGCCGACATGTTCATAATATTCAGTCAGAACTTGATTAACAAATTCTATGCCATTATCGGTACGGATGTATCTGACAGTTTTGTTGAGACCGATTTGTATTTGCTTCAGAAATTTGATGACGACCTCTGGGGTTTCATCTTTTAATCTCAAAAACTTAACCCAAGTAAACCTCGAATAGTCATCTACAAGGACTAAGATGTATTTCTTCCCACTAATTTTTTGCACTCTCATAGGTCCACATAAATCCATTTGAAGGGTATTAAGAACTTCCAAGTTGGTGTTTTCAGCTTTGGGTGTGTAGGTATGCTTTTTGCTCTTCCATAGTTGACATGCAGAGCAAAGATGATCTTTCTTAAACTTCAATCTAGGTAAACATCTTACTAAATCCTTTCTGGCAAGGTCATTGATGGTGCCAAAGTTCAAGTGGTTCAAACGTCGATGCCATAATCATGATTTGTTCTTGGAGGCTTTGGACAACAAGCAGATTGAGGAGGACTTCATCATGTCTTCAACTGAGATAGTGTACAAATTAGAACCATGAGAACCTTTAATTAATTAAACACCATCAGTATCTCAAACATAACATGAGTGCTTCTTGAATGCAATTTCGAGATCAGAGTCACAAAATTGTCTGACAGAAAACAGATTATGTCCTAGTCCTTCCACATAGTATACCCTAGAGATCATACTGTCACTAATCACGTAATCTCCATAACCCATGATAGCACCAAAGTGGTCATTCCCGAATCTAACTGTCCTGATGAACTTTTTCATGAAATTCCTGAGCCATGAGCGATCCTCTGTCATATGTTTTGAGCAGCCTGAGTCCAAATACCAAAGGACAATCTGTACGACCTACATTTGAAAACAGATGAAGATGGAGAGTTTGGAAAGTTGGATCCCTAATTTTGGTTGGGTTCCTGTTGGTTAGCATGAGTAATGGCCTGATTCTCAGGTGAAGTGGGAAGGCAAACGAGAACTGCCTGGTACTGTTGGTTTCTACATTGGTATATAGTTAGTAGTTTTTGAGCTGTGTGACTTAGTTTCTTTGTTATCACAGATTTACTAGTACTAACATTTCCAGTTTGCGTAGCAAGCACCGACTTTGGGTTTAGTAAGCCTAGTTAAAGGGCACTGTTCTCCTAAAGTGAATATTTTTCTCATGGGCCTCCAGTGGTAACCAACATTGGTAAGTATTTTGCCTGTTGGTTTTCAGACTTGCTTGACTTGCTTAGGTTTCCTGACTTACTGAACTTTACGCACAATATTTTTAATAGAGGGGGATGCATTCACAGAGTGCAAATAATTAACCACACACATATCATGATTTGCAAAAATTAAGCATTTGTTACATGTCTTGCAAACAGAATGAGAATTCGAATTAATTATAGTACGCTAAGAGCTAATACTAGAATCAATACGATTCATGGTTTTCAAACTAGACTTATTGGTCTTAGGGTGTTCTTCTACTTTCTTCTTGTTGACACTCTTAGCCGGCAAGATCCTATTTTTCTTGGTATTGCTCCTAGGCCGGGATCCGCTAGCATTAGTGCAACTGTTTATTTTTGTAGAAGGAGGCACAGGGACATTAGTTTGCTGAATGTTCAGTTGCTCTACATGTTTGTGTATGTTACTATTTGATGTTTCACATCGGTCCTTAAAAGTAACTTACTTTTTCCTAGTTAAAAGGGTAGCAGCATGCTTTTTATCTCGTGGATTGAAATCTTTCAGACAAGTGCCAATAACATATTCTAACAGTTCCTAAGAGTGTTAGGCAAGCAAATGCAAGTGAGCTATCTAATGGTCTTTCAAACTTAGCTTCCTCTACGATCTCGCGAAGGGTTTCCACACTATCCTTAAGGTGTTTGAGATCATCTAGATGCACTTCCCTATTGTTCCTATTACAAGGGGGAATTGGTTCAACATCTATCGCATACCTAACTGTGGCATGAACTCTTGGTTTTACAAAATCTATAGTGATGTATTTCAGATTTTCATGTAATTGGGCTTTCAGATTCTCATTTTTAGTTAACAAGGCAGTTGTTTGTTCGATATGTTTGGCACGCGTGATCTTAATAGAATCATATAATTCCTTGTAATGCTGCTTAATTTTTGCATTCTCAGTCCTAAAAAGCTTATTTTGTTCTTGGATAATTATGACTTTGTCAGTTAATTGAGTGATCTGAAAATCTAAGGCCCTGAAATTAAGAGTACGGTCGGTTTCACTACGGGTTTCATTTAATTGAGAGATTTGCATCCTCAATTTTTGATGGCGTTGTCTTTTCCTTGAATGGAAGCTTTCAATTTTTTGATTACAAAGACTGAGTCAAAATAAGGTGCATCTCGAGCGGGTGGAGATGTGTTGTTTCCAAAACTTTCTTTAAGTTTTTGATATTTTAACTGCAGATTTAAGTGATTTACCTCAAGATTGGAAAAACGTTTTACTAATTCAGTATGATCATCCTTTTGAACCTTATCAAGTAATTTAGAAAGGTCGGCTTCACGTTCCAGACAACGTGCTTGAACAACAGTGTGGGCAGCATGCATTTCAGTAAATCTAGATACAGTAAGCTCAGAATTCGTTGCAATATAAAACACTTCTTTGGACAAGCAATCGGCAATTAAATTATCATTAGCAATGAGGAGATTTTTCCGCTCAATCTCATCATGCTTCCTATTTACAACATTTTGGTCAACCTCAGCTTCCAACTCTTCAAAAATTTCTTTCATTTCTTTAATTTCTTTAGTTAGAGCCTTTTGAATACCCTCAAAATGTTCTTTAAGTGTTTTGAAAAATGGAATGACCTCGGTGAGATAACATTCCTTGGTTTGTTCAAAACCCCTTTCCCCTTCAGTGAGCCCCGTTGGTGTAATTCTCTTTTTACAGGTTTTTTCAAATTCCAAAAAAAGTTGTATAAGTGCAAAAATATTAATTTTCACTTGACTTTTTGTTGGAAGCACCCTGGGGACAAGCGTTGCAGGTGTATTTGGAGGATACATCGTCAACGCTTTGATTGGTCATGAAGTTATGGTCTGCTCTTTGAGAGCTTCTGCTTTCATCTTGATGAGATCCTTGGACCAAAATATCTGCTCGGGGGTCAATTGTTTCTGTGGTGTGAAAGTCGCTAAATAATTCTCTTTCGAGTAATCATGTGGTGCAATCTTAACTTTCTTTTTTCACACACTCTGGGTCTTTCATTTTGTCATTCATTTTCTTCCTAGTGATTTCAGCTATCTCTAGGGTATCCTCTGAGTTGTGCACTATGGTCGGGACATGATTGGTTTTGATAATTTCATGACCATTATAAAGAGCAGGCTGAGCTTGCTTTGCACGGGTAAGGCATAAGGGGTTCTTGTAGCCAATAGCTATCTTATTCTGTTCATCATAATAGGGCTTTGGTTCACACAACATGTGAACTATTTGAAGAGACTGGTCTTGTTTGTATAATTTATCGTCGACCATTTCTTTTAAAGCTTTCATGTCTAAAAATTCTTCAAGGTATCTATTTTCTTTCTGTTTAAAATCCTTTTTTAAAGATGTAACTTCTTCTACCATTGACTTGTTATGGTTAATGGTAGAGGTAAGTTGCAGTTTTACAGAATGAAGTTCCCTTTTAAAATTTTCTTCCTTACGATTACGATCAGCGATAACTATCCTTAATTGTTCATTAATCTTTTGTTCTCTTTCTATTAATTCAAACTTAGCCCGTCTTTCGTATAGTTCAACTTGTTCCTTATATGTCGCAAGTTAAGCAGTCAATGAATTATCAACTACATTGTTCTGTGTGGGCACAGAGACACATTGGGCTGACAGTTCATATATATAATTTAAAATCATCATGTATGCATCATTTGGTACAGAAGATACATTACTTTGTACAACTGTTACTGCGTTGTCCTTAACATACTGATCATATGGAATCATATTACTATCACTCGTATAATCAGCATGTGAGTCAACAATATAGTTAGATTGTACATCGTCATGCATCTCGTGTACTTCATGATGTTCACAAACATCATCCTGATAGTGATCATGATCGTGTACCTTAGATAGAATGTCCGAATCATAAGACGGACTAGCTTCATCATAAACAGGCTCTGCGGATGATAGATTTGCCATGAACATAGTCTGTGCAGTAAGATCCTCATCAATATCAGAATCAAAAGCATTACAGTCATTATCTTGAAACACATTATCCACATTGAGTGCTAAGTCCTGAACTGGTTACTCATCCACATCTTAATCAACGACATTATCTTGTCCACCTGCAATAAATAGCAACTGCTCTTCATCCAATGCCACCCCATTCTCCTGAGCTTGCGGCAGTAACATCTTGTCTTTGAAGTATTCTGAGTTTTGTGGTCGCTTGGGCTGTGCAGTTCCTTGCTATGTGGCCTATGCAGTTGTAGTTGTAGCACTTAATCTATCTTGCTTGACCTAGATTTGCATTCCCAACTCTGTTCTGAGCTCCCTCATAACCAACTGCACCTGCACCCCGTGCATTGTTCCCCTGACCTCTATTATGTCAACTCTAAACATTTTGAACAACAACCCTGCTGTCTTGAACTGTAGCTTGGTTCCTTGTATTTGATGAAATTCTAAGTTGATTGTTTGTTTGAGGTAGGTATGTTTTGTATGATTGGGTGAGTAGGGCAAGTGTGTTGGTTAAGTTCTCAATTAAGTTGTCAGTTGGAGAGATTCCCGAATCAAGTTGAGTGTTGTTAGCAAAGTGTGGTGGAGTTGTAGATGATTATGAGTAGTACTGGTGATGTGAAACATTTGACATCAAGGCAAGAGGATCAACAGTGTGTTGAGTGAATCGATCCAACATCATTTTGTTCTCATTGGCATGTGTTTCGTGTTGCTTTAGATAAGCATATAACTGATCATAGTTAGAGTCCCTCAATCCTCTGTTCAGTTTCACGGCTGTTACAAATCTACCCCATTCATGCAACATGTTATTAACAAACTCTGAATTCAGCTACATTCTGGACATGGTCATCGTGATATTCCGCATGTCGTTGATGAGTTTGGCAAATCGAACATAGTAGTCGTAAAAAGTTTCTCCTTTGTTCTGACGGAAGTGTTCAAAGTCATCATACAGTTGTGATTCCCTATCTTCTTTTGTTAATTCAGAACCTTCCAGGAGCATCTTCACATTATCCCAAATGTCTTTTGCATCAGTGTAATGATTGATAAGGGTGTAGATGTCTTTTGGTAACCCTTGAAGTAGAATGTTTGTTGCCCGAATGTCAGTGTTATACCTCTCCTTATCTTCAGGTGAAAGATCAGGATAGACTCCAGGTCATTCGGGACCTAGATGTAAGGCACCCTCATTCCCTTCAGCAAGTGTTTCCCGAAATGTTCCCATCTGAAAAGGTCCTTCATCAATAGACTTCAAGATGTTCACCCCATTCTCTTTACCCCGACAATACAATCGAATACGTTGTTGCCATGATGCAAAGTCAGTCCTATCAAGCATAGGTGGTCGGGTATCGGAACCGGCACATTGGATATCTTCCGAAAGATTAGCCATCTTAATTGATTGTGAAATGATTTAAGTTGATCGAACAATGATTAGAGATTGTATGTTAAAAGTGGTGATGTTTGTTTAAGTGTTTTGTTGTTTGAGTTTGTTACGTTTGTCAAGTTTGAAGAATAGTCCAAATTCCAAACAGTGTACCAAACCGCTGGTGATATAGTCCTCACCGTTACTGTCATAACGACTATGAAGAATTTATACCAAACGGCTTCCACAAAGATAAAAATGGCCAGAGGTTGTTTCCAAAATGACCTCGGGGAGAAAAATCTTAAAAACCTATAAACAAACGCTATCTATAAACCGCTACTAGTGGTAAACCGCTACTAAGTTAATCTGCCAAACCGCTACTAGAAAGAAATGGTAAACCGCTATGAAGAAGAAACACCAAACCGCTACCAAGAAATGAAATTGGCAGAGGTTTGTTTCCCAAATCGCTATGAGAAATTGTCTTCAAAAAACCTATAAGCCGCTACAGATCAAACCGCTATAATTACCCATATCGGCTTCTAGTAAAGCTACTCTAGAGGACAAACGCTATACTGACAACCTCTGCTTAATAATAAGACAAACCGCTGTTAGAAACGACAAACCGCTAGCACAGTGTACGATCTGACAAACCGCCAGAACAATGTACTTTCCTGATAAACCGCCAGAACAGTAGATCAAATCGCTACGATAAACTCCAAGAAGATTACCAAACCGCTACATTGAAATACGAACTTTTACACCTTAAAACACCTAAAAATCACCCTTTTGAACGTTTGAACTTTGAGATTCTTTTCAACAAAATGAGTTACTAGAAGGCTATAGCCAACTTACCAAAACATAAATTTTAACCCATAAACGTGAAATTTCAATGAAACTCAAGAACAGAGCTAAGACTCCTAAATTCAACTTTAAGATCTAAACCATAGAACCTAAAATGCACACACAAATGATCTAATCATCCCATGAGCTCTGATACCAATTGTAGGATATTGGAAATCATAACACAATAGAAGATAGATGGATTAGCCAATCTAAAGAGAGAAAGTGAGAGAAAAGCTTTCTAGAGAGAGAAAGTGTAACATGTAAATGAAATGACTAACCACCTCTTCGAAGGCATGGAAGAGGCTTATATAGTAGCTTACAAGATCAGCCTTTAGGCTATGGTATGGGCTTACACGTTGGGCTTTATAGCCTGGCTCATTACCGAACATTACACATTAAACGTTAAACTACGAGCTACGATAAATGATATGTTACACGAGGTGACCGAGTCTTTTTCTAAAATCTAACAGATTATTTGTGCTTAATTTCAGGAAACCATTTGACGAACAATGGCAAAACCTATTCTGATTGAAACTCAAGCAAAACAAAATCTTGTTGAACCAAGGGTCGAATGCAACGTGAAATTCGAATTCGGCAAGGAATTATTAACAGAACTATAAAATAATACTTTCAGCGGAAGGTGTGAAGAAGATGTGATCGGGCATATCAGCAAAATTCTTATAATACTAAACTTGGTCAAAATAGCCGGTGTGGACCCTTTTTAACTCAGCATGAAAGCCTTTCCTCTCACTTTCAAAAGACGCAAGAAAATTGTGGATGAACGAGGGAGATGAGAATATTACCACCTGGGAAGAGTTGGTGAAGAAATTTTATCCCCTATCATGTGCTAGCAATTATGATAAGATGTGCGACGATGATGAAGAAGGTCGTGATCCACTCGAATTCATACCTTGGAGGAACTCAAAGTTCAAAGACCACAAAAAAGTGGATGAGACAACCAAACGCGCACTATTGCATACCTGGATAGAAATAGGAAATGAGGAAGGACTATTGAATGATGAAGTTTCGAGCGATGAAGAATGGAAGGAGCATGAATACAGGAACCTCCTAACAACTCATTCCCCAAACCCTATTTGAATATTAATAACAAAAGGGATAAAAACCACCATAATGAGAATAATGGGGACGCTGACAAATTAAGTGGTATGAATCTAAGTGGCGCGCCACCACTCTGAGAAAATAAATAATGAACAACCCAACGAAGGAGTATGGAGAGTGGACAAATTCGAAGTGATCAAATACACGATTGGAGATAATGAAGAATTCTTAGCCATAGCACGCGCGAATGCGACTCTTGGGCACAAACCGTTAACGGAGTATCAAGTATTTACCATGACATCTTTCGCAAAAAGGATAAAGGATGGACCGTACATCGTACCAAGTAGATTCAACAAGGAAAAAGGTCGAACTTAAAGACCAACTGAAACAAAAGTGCTTCTCGAGAGACAACATGGTCATTTTAATTGTTGTCGCATTTTAATTGTTAGTTGCACGAGTCTGTCTTCCTAGACACTCTATACGGTGTATCGATCCCCTCTAGATACGGCGTATAGACCTATCTGGACGTTATCAGTTTTAAAAACTTAATATTTAATTTCCAGGAATTTAATTGTTTTCATAAGAACCATACGACGTATCTTAGGGTTTGGGATACGACGTATTAATCCCTATACGGTTGTGTGTTTAATTGTTTTCTTGTACCATTGCAACGAGATAGAAATTGCACTTGTCTTCTAATCTTTTATGCATGACCTTGATGAAACTATGATATCGTATATTTTGAAAAATACATGTGTTGAACTTATCCGGGCATTCTGAAGCCCTAGTCAACATACTTTTTGCTCAAGAACTCGTCTTGGAGAATTATCACAAGCAAAACATCCAGGAGTTTTCCGTTCTAAATCTATTTTCCTTTATTATTTTATTGTTTTATCTATACAACGAGGACGTTGTGTAATTTAAGTGGGGGATGGAGAATTAGAACATACATGTCTTCTTTTTTACAAAATAACATGACACGTGCTTAAAAGTGCTTAAAAATAGGCCAAATTAAAAAAAAGAATTAGCATGGCTTTTGTAAAAATCACTAGTTACATTACCTGGCGCACTATAACCCTTGATACATATTATAAGAATTAAGCCTATTCCGTTTCTAATTGCTTATTAAAAATTCCACAAAATTATGAGTGTGCCGGTGATGTAGTGGACTTTAGAACTTGGCCTGGTATATCACTCGAGACCGCAATGATTAGTACTATGGATTTAGATGGAGGAACATGTTCAACTGATAAATTTCTAGGATTAAACCAAATAGCCTACATGTCGTAAAATTAACTAACTACACTGGTTAACCCTTTGTTTACTCTCATTTTAAGAGTAAGATCCCCTAGAACAACTTGTTGAGCCATTCCTTTCTTTTTCTACACCATATTATATGTTTCGTTACACCTTTGCACCTTAGCCTACCGTGTAGATTAAGCCTATTTTAATCATAGTTGTTAGTTGCTTTTATGTAAATTTTGTATTTCCCGTGTCAAAGTGGAATTTTTCTTTCTCTGTAATGGTCGGGAAATTGCACAATGCAATGGGAAAAATATGTAGCTCGTAAGTTTCGATACTTTCGAGATTATGAATCATGTCCGAAGAAGAAGTGTTACAAGGAAAAGATTATTCAGACGAATTATGATAGTGAAGACGGTGAAATTAAACCGAGATTAATGATGTATTGTAAAAAAAAGCAGCAAAAAAGATAAGGAAGAAAAATAGTCGGTTCAAAAGAAGTTTATACCGAAGGAATTACTTGGAAGGATTGATTATTCGTTGACACGTTACAAAAAAAATCAACGATGTAAAGTCTTGTAAAAAGTGGCCGATATCACCACTTACTTTGTAAAAGTATGTAAATAGCGGGATGTAAGGGAAGTTGACTGTTATGGGAATGCCAACTTAGGTTGTCTTTGTCATTTCTGTGATCGAGGTGTTTGTCTATATGTTCAAGTCTTTGTCATGGAACGGTCGGGGGAAAATTACTAGCAACTGCACCTTATTTGTTGGCTTAATCTATTTGTTTCATGAAATTTTGTTCTAACACCTATTTTACTTCCCTTTCCTAGCAACTAACCTTAATGTCCACTCGAACAAGGACTTGTACGAGCATGCATGTCTATTCCGTCATTACGGCCATGTATGCATGTCTCAGCTGCCTAGTTGGATGACAACTTTCGATGAAAATTAGAAGCTCCCTACTCTATATCATTCTTCATCCTAACCGCTGGTTAAACATGAACAAGGATGTGATCGAATTGTATGTGTCTATTCCGTCGTTACAGCCGTGTATGTACGATGCAGCTGCTTGTGGTGTTTGGTACCTTCTGGTGGAAAGAATTGTTTATGATCACCCTAAGCTTATTTAACCTTATTTATAGTTTGATTGTTTCTCCTTAGCTTTAGCGGGGGTGGAGATGTTGTATCCTTTGTTAATGCTATGATATGAAACTATTTTTAATACTGAGCAATTGAGCGTACCAATTAAATGTTGCACTAGATTAGTTGAGTGATCTGAGATGTATTATTTCATATTTCGTGCGGAGTTTGATTATGTAAGTGTGGATTAGGACAAAACGAATGCTTAAACAGAAAAATCTCATCTTGGTTGGGGGACACATTTTTATAAACTGTAACTTTTCTAAAGTTACTGAGGGACAAGTAGGATTCAATGGGGGGAGGGGTATTTGATGACACTCAAACTAACGTCACTTTATTATATCATTTATCATCTGTTTGCCCATCTTATATTAATATTGCATTATATGTTACATTAAATGCTTATAAATTAATAAAGGCAGTGAATTCAGAAGTGTTTTATGAGACAGGCTAAAAAGGCAAATATTTGGTGCTAAAACAAAGACATTTGAGAATACTCTGTTGACTCATATGCGTATCCAACAAAGAGATCTGCGTTTCAGCGCTTGAACTTCACAAAAAACGCGTTTGACCAATTCCCAATACGGCGTATCCCTTCTGTTTACATACGTTGTATCCATAAAGATAACTATTCGAAGATATAGTAAATAAAGTAAATTGGGATATGTATCCCCCCCCCCCCCACTGATAATAAGAAGTAAGCGCGGGGCCCCCCCCACCCTCCAAGGAATCCAGCCTTATATGCCGTATCAACCTAGCCAGATACGGCGTATCGAGTCTTTTTTAGACATTTTAAATAGAAGACTCAAAATTGAGTTATCAGTGTGCAATATCATATTCTATATACCATACTCATTGAAGATGAATTTTAGAAGAGAAGATCAGCCACCAAGCTCAAGCATTGATCACGAAATCCTAGAAGACATCGAGGAATTTTTACCCTTTAATCGTTCGATTTCAATTGCTTGATTACGCTTGTTTATACAATGGTTTTGGCTAATTACACTCGGGTCTTAGCCATCTTAATGAAAGTTCAATGTTGGTTTGTATTAAATCGATTTCTTAATTAATCATTGATGTGTTTTATTATGTTTATACATCATACTTGTTTATGTGGTTTGAATATGCGATTCCTATAATTCGACTGGGTGTAGTGATACAAAAAAGTATCTAGATATCCAGGATAAGCTCTCCCTATCGTGTTTTATATTACTGGACCATAGATCACAAATAACTTTTGGTCTTGTCTTTGATTATGGCTTAGTTGGACGGTTGGTGAACCTGATTTATGGTTTCAGCAATCATGCTCTAAATTACTGTAAAGATTTGAAAAAAGTGGACTACCACGTTATATAAAACACATTCGTTCAAACAATATAAGTGGGTAAAGTCGTTGGGCTAGGGTTTTAACAGGATCACCACTGCTTTGATTCCCTAAGATAGATTATAATTAAACTAAAGGATAATTAGTTATTATAAACTATTGTTAATAAAATATTATTTTTATTGTGTTTTTTGCTAGATTAAAATTACCATATATATTCATTCACAGCAAATTGTTTTTGCTTTCATGTGGATGTGTTAATTGTGACACGATTAACATGGTCTAGGTCTTAGGTTGATGTCCGGCCAAGTCTGAAGAATGATATGCCGCCTTTGAGATAAGTAAATCATTGGCACTTAAAAAAACAAACCGAATTGAAACTGGATATATTATGCAGATACAAAGTTTTCTATTATTTGGCTTGTATTGCTTTTCATATCTTATAATTTTCTTCTTTGTAGTTTATTTGTTTTATTGAATTGATATTTGTCACCACCAAACTGTGTCTGGTCTATCAGGCTGGATGAAACCCACGTTATCATTAGACAACGATATTATAGCATAGGTTTAACCAGTTAAATATACTAATTAGAACTAATTAAAATATGATGAATTAGGATTAATGTTTCACTCCTTTGTGTTTGACCCTACTTATGTGGAAAACTCCATCTTGACCGGTGTAAATTGCTCCGTTAAAGTGTTGTTATAGGTTTGTCGGTTAATAAAAATTCTAACTCTTGATAATCAAATAATTGGACCCTACACGACCACACATCATCACTCTACATTGTTGCCCCATAAACTTGTCACATTTCTCTTATT
Source organism: Tanacetum coccineum (assembly GCA_026074375.1). Lineage (NCBI taxonomy): Eukaryota > Viridiplantae > Streptophyta > Magnoliopsida > Asterales > Asteraceae > Tanacetum > Tanacetum coccineum. The sequence goes on from BQNB010034965.1 coordinate 31,528, forward strand.
TCTTTGTACAGCATATTGTACTTGCCTCCGTGAACTTTGTTGCACGGTAACCTGTCGTATTGAATAGGACCTGGTTTTCTCGAAAATTTAGAGGAATTTCTAAGGTTGATTGTTGGTTGAAGGGAAACCTTGAAGTACTACAGCTGACATGAAAGCATCGTTTGGTGAGACAGAAATTAGATATCTCTAGATTAAATACATATGAACAGCAAGACCTGATGTCAAGAGGAAACTCAACTTATTGGTTTGAGTTGAATTGGGGTGAATTAAAACGGTTTTTGTGGATCCGATGATTTTTGATGATCCATTTGAGATTGTGTTTAATGTGATGGTGGAACATATGATGTTGAGTGACTGATTTGTGGTTGTGGAAGATGAGGTACTGCATACGTTGGTGTGTATGATTGAGAAGAGTAAACTTGTTGAAAATTTGATGATGTTTGATGAGGATACTGTGGAGAAGTGTATTGAGAATGATAGTTGTTAAGGTGAGAATGTGTTTGATTGTAGTTGGCAAAGGCAAGTGGATATTGGTATCGTTAACGTAATAAGCAGGTTTCATTTTCATGTGCCTCATGTTGTTAAAGATATGAATACAGTTGATCATAAATGGTAGTATGCAAATCTCGGCTAATTCACATCCGTTTATGTTTTGCTCCATTCTGGTGGGAAGAATTAGAAACTTAGGATTTCATTGAACTGGTCTCATTGTCATGTTGATGATGTGCATGTCATTGATGAGTTGAGTGAATCTCCAATAGTACTGATACAGTGTTTCACCTTTCTCATGAGTAAACTTATCAAACTCATTATACAGTTTACACTCTTGTTCTTGTAATGACAATGATGTGCCTTGCGTTAGAAGCTTAACTATGTCCCATATTTCTTTGGAAACTTTTTGATGATTGACAATAGCATACACATCTGGAGGTAGTCCTTGAAGAACAAAGATGGTAGCTTTAAGATCACAGTTAGCTTGGAGCTTTCTGAAGCTGAGAGTTCTTCATACTTCTTTTTCCTAGTTTTACCATTCTCTTCAATAGTAGGCCAAATAAGAGGACCGTTTTCAACTGAGTAAGAATCTTTTCCCATTCTCTGATTCTCTATGTATAGTTCCATACGGCTCTTCCATGAGTCATACATAGTTTTGTCCAACATGAGAGGACGGTTGTCCGCACCGGAAATAATCATGAATTTAGCTAAAGTTATCATTTTGAATTGATTGATTAAATGAGAAAAGATAACTTGTGATCGTTCAGTGATTAGAGGAATTTGTGTAAAATTATTGTTTGTTTAAGTGATTGAGTCTTAAGATTACACGGGATTTTACAATTCTTGATAAAACCGAGAAAATAAGTGAATATTTCACGGGATTTTACAAATCAAAGAAAAACCGTATAATCTCTTAGAAGAAATGTATAAATCTCATAGGAAAATCAACAAGGTATAAATCTCCCAAGCTAAATGTATAAATCGCCCAACTGCAATGTATAAATCACCCAAGAGATACTGTATAAATCACCTAAGAGAAGTGTATAAATCTCCCAAAGAAAGTGATATAAATCTCCCAAGCAAAGTGGTATAAATCTCCCAAGCAAATTGGTATAAATCTCCCAAGCAAAGTGGTATAAATCTCCCCCCAAGCAAAGTGGTATAAATCTCCCAAGCAAAGTGGCATAAATCTCCTAAGCAAAGTGGTATAAATCGCCTAGTAGAAAACCGAATAAATCGCCTAGTAGAAAAATCGTATAAATCGCCTAGTAGAAACACCGTATAAATCGCCTAGTAGAAACAACGTATAAATCGCCTATTAGAAACACCGTATAAATCTCCTAGTAGAAACACCGTATAAATCGCCTAGTTAAAAAAAAATATCCTAAAACCCACTTTTTCAAATCACTAAAAGATACACTTTTTGACGTTTTTGTTTGATTTTTCTTGTACAACCTACTATCCTAAGCCTATTAGAACCTTAAAAACACAAACTTTATAGTTTTTAACACAAAAAATTTGAAATCAAGATTTTGGTACAAAATATATTTCGAACCAAAAAAAGACACTCAAAAGATCAAATTTTTGTTGTTTTTGCTAGGTTTTTCTTGTACAACTAACTAGAACTAAGATAGAAGAATCATAAAAATATAAACTTTATGTATTTAAACACACAAAAAGTGAAAAAAAAATTATATGTTCAGTACCACACGACGCAACAAAAACGCACACAAAGCCTAACTAGATCACCTCATGGCTCTTGATACCAATTGTAGAAACCATGTTTTATCTAAAAATTTAACCAATCAATGAAGAAACTAGAGAGAGAAAGGATGGAAGGAAGGTTTCTAGAGAGAGAAAGAAAGAGAGAATATTAGATTACTAGTGTGTGTGAAATAAAACCAACCAACACCCTCTCCAAGCTATAAAGAGGGTATTTATACCTACATGTGTCGCGGCTCCATTGCGGGCTTGATGGGCTTGCTATGGGCTTTGGCCCTTTTACCTTTGTAAGGTTCTAAAAAATAACTAAGACCTACGAGCTACGTATTCTATGAGTGACCGAGTCTTTTATCGATTTTTAACATATAGTTATCACCAAAAAAGTTTAGTTTATTATTCAGTTTAATTAGATAAAACAAACCAACCTCTCAAACCATGATTTTACCTTCTTTCTATAAAATAGAAATACAAAAAGAATCTTCTCTTAACCCTGTAGACCTTTGTTAGATTCTGTTCGGAGCTTCACCAAACTATTTCCTAGAGAACGATATTAACACCCGAGTCTTGCCTATACTACACGGTAAGATCGTGCACTGGCCTAGGGAGTTGTTAAACTTCTTGGTTGGAGTCTAACGACAACCGCATCAAGTTTTTGGCGCACTATCGGGGAATAGTTAGGTTTTGACCATTGTTTAGCTTAGGTCTACTCGCTTGATTCCTATCAAGTGAGAATTTTATTTTTGGTATATTAGCTTTCTTGTAGTCAATATTTTCTTCATTTTATTCGTTTCGTAATCACTCGAAATGACACGTACCATCGTAAAGAAGTTAAAGGGGAACCCCTTGCGAACTGAGAGGAGAATTTCTGGAAGGACATAGGTGAGCGCTTGCGCCGCATAAAATGAAAAAAAAAAAAATCTCTAGCCATAGCCAGAAGAAACCTCTTCGATGATGATGCATCCTCTTCCAATGACAATAGAACCAAGCTAGTGACCCCTCTAAAAGCCCTAATGGAACATTCTCTCCCCAACTCGGCCGGTTTTCAAATCCAATCATCCTCCCCGCTGAACAAATAGGGAGAATCGTCAACTCGCACGACGTTTGGCTAATCCAAGGAACATGCACATTCCAAGGATTAAAAAGCAAAAACCCTCTCTAGCATATCAAGCACTACTTGAGTGTCGTGGATAACATATGAGCTGACAGGGCCACTAGGGACACGTTGAGGCTACGTTTCTTTCACTTCTCCCTCAAAGAAAAAGCAAAAGAATAGCTTGACAGAACGCCCCCCCCCTCTTCCTCCCCCCCCCCCCCCCCCCCGCAAATCACAACATGGATCAAATTGTGCACGATTCCGTGATTACTTCTTCCTTGTAGGACGTACTTATAATTGCTGAGATATGATCCTTCGATTCAAACAAGGGATTAACGAACCCATCAAAAGCTCCTAGATCTATTTCCACGACTTGATCAAACAGGTCCCTCACCATGGGGTACAAAAATGGCTTCTAGTACAAATCTTTCATGATAGCATATCTCAGAAAGACCATAGGAAACTAGACCACTTCGCTCACTTTCATTTAAGTTCTATCACTGAAGAAGAAGGTTGGAACCGAATAGAAGAATACGTCTAGTATCAAGACGATCTATGGGATAACCCATCTATGAACATTTCCTCAATAACGGAGGTAATACAACCCACATTCAAAGGGCGTCTAAAAGGGGCCTGTAAACATATCTCTTACCTAAAAACGCCCACTCATGAAATAGGGCTGAGGAACCCATACCTAATCTACGATCTCTGCGAGGGAGCCCAAGAGGCCGATGAATGTGACCAACATAACCTAACTGAACCAGTATGCTTATCTAGGGGAGACATCTATGATGACCCCTCTCTCCTGAAATTCTATCAGAATGACAACATCCCGCCATGGGGAAACAGCCAACAGAAAGGAGAATAGGAAAGTGGTCCTAAGTGGGTCATCATAATTAAGTTTGAGGATGAGCTTTCTGGTTTAAAGCTCGAAAAGAAATTGAGACCATTGTGCAACTCACAATGTCTAAAAAGTAAAATGAGACCATTGTGCAACTCACAATGTCTTAAGAAATGTTCTAGTATTTATATAATTAACTCTTATATAAATAAACGTACGATATACGCAAAAGGAATGCAAGCATATATATTATATATATGTATGTCATGTAAGCACTTAAGGTAACAAGTAACCTAAGCAAGTAAGCAAGTAGTGTGTATGCACTTTGAAAATGTTTGCTGTGATGCAATGCTTGTGAAAACGGTTATAGTCTAGGGTAAAATATGCAACCTAGTTCTCTATAACCAGTGCTCTGATACCAATCTGTAACACCCCCAAAAATGTGTCGCAGCGGAAATATGTCCGGGAGAGTTACTTCATAATACACAACGCTAGATACAAGAGAACGACCTCTATATGTGTTGTTTGAAAAGTAATCTCGTTGATTTCCTTGAAATTGATATAACATTTGTCCCATAATTGCATCACAATGAAAAGCTTGAAAACAACCCAACGAGATTTGATCATTTGTATGTAAGTAGAAATCCATGAATGAAATCTTGTCAAATTTAGACTCCAGTGCACATCAAGTAGGCCAAGCATCTAATTCACCTGAGAAAAACATGCTTAAAAAGTGTCAACATAAAGTTGGTGAGTTCATAGATTTGTTTAAGTATAATTGTTGAACCAAGGTTCTATAAAGTGTGTATGACCATTTAAAATCCTTAAATGTCCTTCCAAAATGTATGTATGATTTTAGAAATCAAATAGTTGTAAAGTATGCATGACCATTTCAATCCCTAAATATTCACAAAAATGTATGTATGAATGTTGAACCGCAATTGTTCAAAGCATGTATGACATGTATATATATATATCACCAAAATGTTTTAAGTATGTATTGCCACTTTATTCAAGGCACCGTAAATATCCATGTGAATATAAAACCATGATTACAATTACTCTAAGTTCATGAAACTGCGACGTAGACTTGTATGTATGCCACTTTATTCAAGACACAGTAAGAGTGTACCCATCGTAGGTGTTCCCTCCAAGAACACCCGGGCATTAATGAAAATAATGTGTGCCCATCATAGGTGTCCCCTCAAAGAACACCCGGGCATTTCTGAAAATATTCATGTGTATGTAATTGTTGGCCCTGAAGACTCAACCAATCGTATTCCGACATGTTATAACGTTCGTTTGCCTAGTGATAGCTAATCACCCGAATGGGGATTGTCAATCCCGAATAGATCTATTTCATAACATTCGCGCTCACCCTCCAAGTGATTTACAGTTCATGCAACCTAAGCTAATCCATAATCATAAAAGTATAGTATGTGTTTACGTTCAAAAATTAAACCAAGTATTGTATCTCATCGCGAGATATATAAATAAATATGTAAACCAATTTGTAATCAACCATGTAAATGCATTTGTAAACAAGCATGTTCTCACCCCAAAAATATATGTAAAACCAGTAAAAACAGGGGGGCTATAAACTCACATCGATGTTGAAGAACGATTGGCGGGAATGCGCATATTTAAGCACAGCACAAACGAAAAACCAGAACGGCTCGATCAAGAAGTTGCGGTTTCTTAACGGCTAAGACCCACTAGCCTAGGATAATGTATTTGGGTTTCCCGATGAATGGTTACGTCAACGCGACACGTTGATAAAAGATTTAGATTCCAAGTTGTAATAGTTTGGTGGTTGGTTAAATAAAATAAATCGAAAGATAAACGCAAAGTGTGTAATATATTCCGTATATATTACATATTAAGAATGAACAAGTGTATAATTCATATCGTGAATTATATGACAAAGACAAACACCCAAAAGAATAATACGAAGTGTATATAATACGCGACATGTATTTTATATGAAAATAAAATAAAAGTATATAATACCTTGCAACATATTATATAAGTACCATGAGAACCTTGCATAAAAGTAGAACAAAGAAACACGTCTTAAAGGTTACATTTAAACAAACTATGTTTGTAAAGCTTTTACAACAATTATGATGTTATCTTCTAGCTGACATTTTATAAAATATGAAAATAAAATTTATAAACTTTAATTCGTTTCCCTCGACGGGTCGTGTCTAAAATAGTTATCTCGTTGTAAAAGTATAGTTTTCGCTCGTTTATCCGGTTATTGTATAATACAAATTATTATATCTTTAAAATATAACTTAGTCCCTTTTATCGGTTTCTAAAATAATAGAGGCTTTAGTAAAACATTACTAAATATAAAAATTTATATAAATTTCGTCATGACCTTCCTGGTTATATAACATTTCCCATATTTATAAAACCTAATGTTTTTCCACTTTTCAACAAACCGCCTGTTGCCAAATATCTACGTGTTTTAAATATATATATTTATAACTAAACAAAGTAATAAAAATCATATTTATTTAACCATTAACCACCATTTTAGTTTCGATTTATGATTTATAATTCTTGTTAAAATTTTATATTTATAAAATTTTAGAATATATTTATTGTTAATTAATGTTAACCCAAACACACCCTTAAGGTAAATATGCTCACCCAAACGCCCCCTTATGGGTAATCTGCTCACCTAAATTCCCCTTATTCGGTAATCTGCTAACCCAAACGCCCCTTTTGGCAGTTAACCTTACAACCAAACACACCCTATCCTGTTTCCCTTAACCCAAACACATCCCTATGTTGTTTCTATATCCACCAAACACACCCTAATGTGTTTTATACAAAACCAAACGCACCCTCTTTTACATAAACCCTGAGCCAAACGCACCCTCTTTCGATTTATAACTAGAAACAAACACACCCCTTGCTTTGTCATTAAACCAATCGCACCCTTGTGCGAGTATGGAAACCAAACGCACCCTTGTTGGGCTGCCACAGCCAAACGCACCCTAATCGGGTGGCTGACCCGATACCGGACGCACCCTTAGTAGTGCCAAATAAACCCAACGCACACCTAGGTGCATAAATAAACAAACGGAACCCCGCTGATGCAAACCAAACGCGACGCAGGTGCTGGAATATAACCGAACGCACCCTTTGTGGGGTAGAAACAACCCGAACGCACCCTCGGTGCATATATGAAAATCAAACTCAAACCACCACGAGCCGGCACCACCACGGTGCGGCTGTGGCGGCAGCATTTCCGACCAAACACCACCTTATGGTGGTGGTCTCGGTGATAGAACTACAAACGGACGACACCTCTTTTTGGGCGTTGCCACCCAAACCAACGCACTCCTGTGGTGGCTGAGGTGGTGCTTTGGCTGTGTGTGGTGTGAGAGTGGCAAGCGACGGCGGCGTAAGATGGGGGGGGGATGGTGGTGACGGGGCTGCGACTGCCGGAGAGGGGGAGGGGCGGCGCGGCGCGTGACATGGGGGATCGGGTGACGAGGAACCTTTTTGGATTCGGCCGGAAAAGTTTTCCGACGGCGACGGCCGACGACCGGAAAATATGGGAGAGGGAGAGAGAGATATATGTTTGTGTGTGTTTACACTTTTCTAAAAATGATTTAAAAGTATATAAATTTTATATATATAATAAACTTTTAAAACAAAGTGGCAAGGACACAATAGTTTAGGGGTCCTAATGTAAATATAAATTGTAGTTTTCGTTAACTATCGGTTCGGGACTCGTTTGAACTAGTTAACGGTCGATTCAAGGCACGAAACTTGCGCCATTGTTTTCCAAATTATTTTTCCGATAAAAATGAGTATTTACACGACTTTATTTCATAATTGTTTTATAACATTTATTTAAAACGTTTATTATCTATTTGTATATTTCCGATAAACTTTGTCCGTAAAATAATCTTTTATTCGAATATTTGCGTCTTCAACAAACGTTTTTGAATACATCCTTAACAATTTATTAAATATTTTTATTTAATAAAATCCGATAATTAAATATAATTTAATTATTTTTCGTGTCGGCAAGCGTTTTGTGTGTTGTTCAAAATTTTTGCGTGGGTATTTTAGTCGCTTTCTGTTTGTTTTCGGGTCTCGGTCAAAACTAAAAAGTTGTCAGGAATGTCGTTTTACATCAAATTGCTTTAGAGTCCGAATCGTGAAAATGTGATTTAGTGGCTCGTTTTTGATAAATCAACTTAGGAATAACATATATCTCTTTTAAATATGTTCAGAAAAATTACTGGTTACGCGGTAATCGCTTTTATGTGACAATAAAAGACCAAAAGTCAAAAAGTCAAATCGGACCTGAAAAGTCAAAGGTTAAAATAGTTATTTAAAATTTCGAAAATTGCCGGATGTTACAGTACCTACCCCTTAAAGAAATCTCGTCCCGAGATTAAATTTGTGTTAACCGTTTGTGTAACCAAGAAAAGATTTAAGATTTAATAAACCGTTTCTAAACAAAACGCTGATAACTTTATTCAGCAAAAATTCGGTGTTTCGACACTTCTCAATGTACCAGAAATTTTGGCTAGGTTTGACCAGGATATTTAATCCGTCAAAATGGGTATCTCAAAAAAAATCATTATAGGTCTTATGACTCAATGCCGTTATATCTCTCCCCTGTGTAGTGATCGCTTGAAATCCCACGTGTATTGTATTATTGTGATTTAAATTCAGAATGCCACTCAAGAAAACCGTCGCAACCACCACGCCCATGACCGGTGCTCAGAATAGGTATTACATGAACATATCGCTACAAGTTCCATGATTGATATAAACGCGCTATAAATGTTTAAGGGCATATCTCAGTTTCTGTAACTGTAATGTTAAATGATTAAAACGGGCGGGCTATGTTTGTAAGTACCAACTTACTTGGCTGACTAGGAATGTATCGCGACCTAAGTCTATGTACTGGTGCACCAAATTGAAATAGTTCGACTATCTCTTTCGTCGAATTAGGTGTTTCATCTATTGTTATTGGAGGTTACATTATAAAGTACGTTGAATCCTTTGAAAATGAAATTGACGAACTTAAATCTGATAAAGCAAAATTTTCAAACATGTATGATATACTATTGCAAGAATGCGTGTCTAATGATGTTATGTGTTCTTATTTGCATTGGTTATCTGATTTAGATGCTCAATATGAATTGCAATGCTTATATCTTCATAATGTGAAAGAATGTGAATGTCTTGCACAAAAGCTTTCGAAACAAACTGAATATGTTAGTAAAGAAGTTTATACTGAGATTTTACGAAGTTTTGCTAAATTAGAAAAAAACACTCGATTTCTCTTGAACTGGCTTTACAAAAATGTCAAGAACAAATAAAACATGACACAGTTTGCAAAGAACAAGCATCAAATGTATTTCAAAAAGAACGTGAATAATATTTCGAAATACAAGATTTGAAAGCTCAATTGCAAGACAAGGACATTGCCATATGTGAGTTAAAGAAACTCATTGAAAAATGAAAAGGAAAATCTGTGGAAACTAAGTTTGATAAACCATCTGTTGTTCGACAACCAAATGCTCAAAGGATTCCAAAACCATCAGTTTTAGGTAAACCGACTCCTTTTTCAAATTCTCTTGAGAGAAAACACTTTTCAAAGACAAAGTCGGTTCCCAAAACTAATGTGTCAGAAGGTTTACCAAAAACAGTCACTGCACATAATTTACCTCAAACAGCAAGGCAAGCTGTAAGTAACACAAATGTGATTAAACCAGGCATGTATCGAATTGATACTAGGACAACACAAACTAAAGCACCTCAGTTGCCTCAGACCTCTAGGAATACTAATCCTCGCGTGTCTACATCTATAAGAGTAAATCACATAACTAATGCTAGCAGACCACAGCTTAAGAGCAATAACATAAAAGAAAAGGTTGTGCCAAACACTAGTCAAGTAAAGTTTAAGAAGACTGAAGTAGAAGACCACCATAGGATTTCTAGGATTTCTAATCAATCAAATTCTATAACTGCGTGTAATGACAGTTTAAAATCCAGAACTTCGAATGTTAATGCTGTTTGTGCTACTTGTGGAAAATATGTGTTTAATTCGAATCATGATGCTTATATGTCTAAATATTTAAATTACGTGAATGCTAGAAATAAGAAGCCTAAGGTAGTGCCTATTAGTACTAGAAAACCCAAAAGTCAAGCAAACAAATCTGTTGCAACACCACGTAAGAAAACAATTGCATCAGAATCCACTGTCCAGAATTTAAATAGTTACTATAGGATGTTATATGATAAAACAAGCAAGGCATGGAAATGGTAGATAGAACAACAATGCCCATCAGGATATAAATGGGTTCCTAAGACAAAAATGAAATGGGTGCCTAAAGTTAGAAATGAAAATGTGCAAAAAAGAGTTAGTTTTGCCATAGATAATGCATCTAGGATAACTAATGTCTTGAAACTCACAAATACGGTTGGATCCAATTTGTCATGTATTCCATCGTCCTCTAATTCTCTTGCAGATTGTACAACTCATCCTATTCATTGTTGACTCGGGATGCACAAAGCACATGATGGGTAATATATCGATTCTGTGCAATTTTGTTGAAAAATTATAACACCCCCAAAAAATGTGTCGCAGTGGAAATATGTCCGGGGGTGTTACTTCATAATACACAGCGCTAGATACAAGAGAACGACCTCTAAATGTGTCGTTTGAAAAGTAATCTCGTTGATTTCCTTGAAATTGATATAACATTTGTCCCATAATTGCATCACAATGAAAAGCTTAAAAGCGATACAACGAGATTTGATCATTTGTATGTAAGTAGAAATCCATGAATGAAATCGTTCAATTTAGACCCAATGCACACGCAAGTAAGTCCAAACATCTAATTTACCTGAGAAACACATGCTTAAAAGGGTCAACATTAAAGTTGGTGAGTTCCATAGGGTTTGTCCGTATAAATGTTTTGAACTCAAAGTTCCGTAAAAATCCTTAAATGTCCTTCCAAAATGTATGTATGATTTTTAGAAATCAAATAGTTGTAAAGTATGCATGACCATTTCAATCCCCAAATAGTCACAAAAATGTACGTATGAATGTTGAACCGCAATTGTTCAAAGCATGTATGATATTTATATATATATCACCAAAATGTTTCAAGTATGTATTGCCACTTTATTCAAGGCACAGTAAATATCCATGTGAGTATAAAACAATGATTACAATTACTCTAAGTTCATGAAACTGCGACGTAGACTTGTATGTATGCCACTTTATTCAAGGCACAGTAAGAGTGTACCCATCGTAGGTGTTCCCTCCAAGAACACCCGGGCATTAATGAAAATAATATGTACCCATCATAGGTGTCCCCTCCAAGAACACCCGGGCATTTCTGAAAATATTCATGTGTATGTAATTGTTGGCCCTGAAGACTCAACCAATCGTATTCCGACATGTTATAATGTTTGTTTTCCCAGTGATAGCTAATCACCCGAACGAGGATTGTCAATCACGAATAGATCTATTTCATAACATTCGCGCTCACCCTCTAAGTGATTTACAGTTCATGCAACCTAAGCTAATCCATAATCATTCGAGTAAAAGTATAGTTGTTGCATCCATAAGTAAAAACCAATGTTGTATCTCACCGTGAGATATGCATATGAGTGTATAACCAAGTTATAGCGAGTGTTCAAGCCCAAAAATTAAACCAAGTATTGTATCTCATCGCGAGATATATAAATAAATATGTAAACCAATTTGTAATCAACCATGTAAATGAATTTGTAAACAAGCATGTTCTCACCCCAAAAATATATGTAAAACCAGTAAAAACAGGGGGGCTATAAACTCACATTGATGTTGTAGAACGATTGGCAGAACTGCACATATTAAGCACAGCACAAACGGAAACCGAAACGGCTCGACCAAGAAGTTGCGGTTTATCTTAACGGCTAAGTCTCACTAGCCTAGGATAATGAATTTGGGTTTCCCGATGGATAGTCACCTCAACGCGACACGTTGATAAAAGATTTAGATTTCAAGTTGTAGTAGTTTGGTGGTTGGTTAAATAAAATAAATCGAAAGTAAACGCAAAGTGTGTAATATATACCGTATATATCACTTATGAAAAATAACAATTATATAACTCATACCGTGAATTATATGACAAAGAAAAACAATCCAAGGATTAATATGAAATGTATAATACTTTGCAAGTATTATATAAGAAGTGCGAGTAAATAATTAAACAAAACAGTTTGACATGTTTTCGGAAATCACCACTTAATTAAATAAAAGTTCGTGTATAAAAGTAAACACATGTTTTAAAGTCTTTACTTTGTCTATTAATCGGGAATTATAAAATAATATTTTATAATTTAGTATTCGTTTCCTCGACGGGTCTTAGTTAAACTAGTTGTCTCATTTACAAAAGTGTAGTTCTCGTTCGTTTATCTGGTTATTGTATAATTACAAATTAACGATCTTAAGACTATATAACTTCGTCTTTTATCGGTTTTTCTAAGATAATAGAAATTGTAACGAAATTTATTAAGTATAGTAATTTATATAAATGTCGTCATGACCTTTTCGTTTAAACCACATTTTCCATTTTTATGAAATTCAATCCATGTTGCAATTTTTACTCGCGTTTCAATGTTTCAAACACCCGCGTGTTTTAGATATAATATGTATATATATATATATATTATATATAATATATATATAATATAAATATAATATATATATATAAATATATAATTATATAAATATATATATAATATATATATACATATACATATATATATGGGTGTGTGTGTGTGTGTGTGCTGGTAATATATCTAAAACTAAACAAAATAATAAATATCATATTTATTTAACCGTTTTAATCACCAATAATATCCGGTTTTAATTTATAAGATTTTTACGATAAAAGAATTGTATTTGTCGATTTATATTAACCCAAACGCACCCCTTGCTGTCAAACCCAAACGTACCCTATGTGGTGAAACTGTTAATCCAAACACACCCTTTGGCGTTTCTGCCCAACCAAACGCACTCTTATTGTGAATCTGTCAAACCAAACGCACCTTTGTGCGGTTACACAGCCAACTAAACACCCCTTTGCCGTCTTCTCTTAACCCAAACGCACCCTTTTCGGTTTCCTGCCCACCCAAACACCGAGTTTGGGGTTTCCTGTTAACCCAAACACACCCCTTGCTGTGATTCTGCACAGCCAAACACACCCTTAATGCTAAACCTATATCCAAACGCATCCTTTGTGGCGCAACTGCCAAACCAAACACACCATTGTGAGGGAACAGTTAACCCAAACACACCCTCTCGTTGTTTTCTTATACCAAACGCACCCTATGCTGTCGAAAATAAAACAAACGCACCCTATGTCATTTTTCTGCTAAACCAACGCACCCTACTCGCTGTTAAACCCAAAAACATACACCCCTTTACGTTTTAAAAAAAAACAAATGCACCCTACTCGCTGACCCAGATCTGAACGCACCCTCGTGGGTGTTTATAAAACCAAACGAACCCTATGTGGTCGTTTTAGAAACCAGACGCACCCTTGTTGATGCTTATAAGAAAACCAAATGCACCCTTGGTGCGAGAACCATAACCAACGCACCCTTGTGGGCTGAGGACATAACAAAACGCACCCTTATGGGTTATAATAACCAAACGCACCCTATACTTGTGGTTTATAACCACCCGCACCATTGTGGTTCGTTTGTCAAACCCAACGCACCCGTGTGGTAACTCTTGCTGCCAAATGCACCCTTAAGCTTATTTATAACAAACCGAACGCACCCTTCTTGGTGTTGTGATGATGGAAATGGTACTGATGATGTCGTGGTAGCAGTGGGGTGGTGGGGGGTATAGGCGCTTGGCGGTGCGTGGATGTGGGGATCGGGTAGATCGGGTGATGGGGAGGCTTTTAGGACTTGGTCAGAAAACTCGCCGAAAAAGTTTTCCGGTGGCCGGAGGTGGCCCCGGAGCGGCGGTGGTGGTCGCCGGAAAAAGAGAGAGAGATGGAGGTGTGTGTGTTGTTATAAGAAATGAAATGAAAAAAAAATATAAAACTTTATATATATATATATTAAAAGTTATAAAGTGAAATGATAAATGCCCAATAGTTTAGGGTTGATTATATAAATATTTCACAGGATTAAATATTTTTATTTAATAAAATGCGATAATTAAATATAATTTAATTATTTTTCGTGTCGGCACGCGTTGTGTGCGTTGTTCAAAATTTTTGCGTGGGTATTTTAGTCGCTTTCTGTTTGTTTTCGGGTCTCGGTCAAAACTAAAAAGTTGTCAGAAATGTCGTTTTACATCAAATTGCTTTAGAGTCCGAATCCTGAAAATGTGATTTAGTGGCTCGTTTTTTATAAATCAACTTAGGAATAACATATATCTCTTTTAAACATGTTCAGAAAAATTACTGGTTACGCGGTAATCGCTTTTATGTGACAATAAAAGACAAAAATTCAAAGATTCAAATCGAACCTGAAAAGTCAAAGGTTAAATTAGTCATTTAAAATTTCCAAAAATTGTCGGATGTTACATATAATATGATCCGAACTTAAGAAAAGAGAAAGAAATAAAGTAGAAAGATTGTATAGAAAGGAAGAGAGAGTTTGGTATGGTTATACCTAGACAAATGCAACCAACACCCTTCACCACATGAGGTGAAGGGGTTTTTATACTTCTAGCCTCATACCTAGGCGTATGGACTATTATCATGGGCCAGGCTTGGCTTGTGTTGGGCTTTAGCCCGAAACATGAACAATATTAGCTTAAAGTCCAAGCCCGTTGAACCCGTCTAGCCTATTACAATACAAGGCTAATTGTGACTAAGACGATCGATAACATTCTTGTTCGACTTATATAAAAATAAGGCTAACACACTTTTCATCCAAAAATCATCTTTCTAGGCACTTTTGGTGAAGGCGTCATGATGGAAGTTGCCAGCTTGAAAAGTTGCATTTTTGTCCAATTTCTTCCCAAATCGAGCCCAAGTCACGTGCTTTTCCTCCAAGTGCTTCCCAAATGCTAAATTAACAAAAAACGATTAAGCACAATATTTGAGCATATTTGCATGATTTTTGGGGTTAAATGACCTCAAAAAAGTGTATAAGATCACACCTTATCAGACATATCTGAACAACCAACTTGTCTTGGTCATGACTCACTTTAAAATACATATCAAGACTTGAATTTTGGGTTGAAACGGTTCTATATGTTAACTAAAGTCTCTTAAAAACCTAGAGCTTAACTCATAGATCTAGACCCTCTGACACACGAATTTTATGAACATGTCCAGAACTGAATACGACTTTTGTTATAACTATTTGAGCGAGTTAAAACACTTAATAAAATCTATAAAAATTCTAGAACATACATAAGACATGGTATTTTGAGTTGTGAAAAGGATTAGATTAGAAACACCTTTTAACTTAGTTAAACGGTCACTCGAAGTGACCGCATTTTTGAGACAAATTTGTAATTTTATGTGAAATGGTAAAAATGACATTAGTGACGAGTCTAGCTAAATGACCTAACAAATAAACGTCTATTTCGTCCGAGCATATCGTTTAGGGTCTAATACGTATCATCTCTTGTCTTAGGTCACGGTTAGAAGGTGAGCGTTCGTTGGGTTTTCCTAGTTGGTTCTTAATTTTGTTGAACTTGTTCTCGTCATCTTACTAGATAAGGTAAGTTTCTCACATCCCATATTTTACGGTTTTACTTATTTTAGGGTGAAAAGCATGACGTGTTTTACTTAAACTGCTACTACTGTACTTTTACGAACTATTTAACTGATGAACTTGTTTTGAACTTAATGAACTAGTGAACTTGTTTTGAAGCTTATGAACTTCGTATGTATTGATTGTTTGATGATTGAGACGAATCTTCACTACTTTTAACTCACTATTGAGACGTTGGTACTTATGGATAGCGATTAGGAACTGAGCCACCTCCTCACTCCACAAATCGGGGTGCATAGTACTAGAACTAAGGTTAGTGTTAATTATGCTAACACTAGGAGAAACTGCAACTTATGACTAGTGTAAGGTTTTGCTACACCAAGGGAAACAGAACAATGAGACTAGACGACTGGATTCGTTAAGTAGTGAACTCATTGCATAAATACTAGAGCATACATTACATTACCTTGTGTTACGTTACTGTAGGTAACGAGAACTGTCTTTGAAAACTTGAACTGTATTTGGAAACTTAAACTGTCTTTGAAACTGTTTTGTGCACATATTCCTATGAACTCACCAACTATTTTATAGTTGACCGTTTTTATCATGTTTTTCAGGTGATCAACCGAAAGTTGAAACTTAGTGATTTCATTACATTAGACATTTACATAAATGTCACGGTATTGGAAAACAATTATCATATTTTGGGAAATCCATGTTCGGAAACAATCTATATTATCATGTTCTTTCTTAAAATTGTATTTGAAGTTGTGTAATTTGGATAATATTTATTTCTATCTAAATCATGTATGGTGTTTATTGTATCATCTTTTGCGATTTGTCTGAACTGCTGCACCTTATGTTTCCACTTTAGCGGGGTGTGACAAGATGACTTTGACATAACTCGTACTATAGGAGTTTTTATATAAGTCGTATTAATTAAGTTTGCTATGATTCAATCTACTTGTTTAATTGTTTTTTAAATTAAAACATTATAAACTACAACAATATAAATAAATATTATTTTTTAAAAACAAATATAAAGCCGATGAGGTATTTGTTATGTACAATTTAAGATTATATATTTATAAAGTTTTGGGGTAAATTCCTTAACCAATTAGAATATAATGTTATTTCAACTTTAATCTTTTAAATTTAGTCAATGACCCATTTTTTAAAATTTCTTTAATGTCAATTTACACAAATTTTTTATAGTTTATTTTTCACATCAAATTACATAATCAATTTTATTAGTAATATTTTAAACCTAAATATTAAAAATTTAAATTTAACGTTTTTTTTACGATTGTGACACGTGTACTTTTATGCATTTTTTAACTAGGTGAAAAATTAAACAACGTTAACAAAAAAACTCAGTTTTGACTTTTCTATTAGCTAATATGAGACTCGATTTTAAGATTGAGCTCTCCTATTCATTAATGCGAAGCACTCATTTTTCTGATTTTTCCCGTTATTGTATAAAACGAGGGTTGTAATCCATGCTTCGATGCGGAGCGCGAGGTTTTACGTTAATGACTAACTTTGCAACGGAACGATAACCCAATGACTTTTTTCGTATAGTGTCATTATTAAGGACTTACTTTGCAATGGAACGATAACCTGTTGGAGTATGCTCGTGTCATAATAACTAATTATATGGCTAGACACATGTGAGCCTATGGGGTCACATACATATACACTGAGGTACCATTTATATATCGTGTTTATTGTATTTACGGTATATAAATAAACAACGTAACTCTGGATCAATATTGGTCCTCTAATAAATAAGTAGTAGACTTAGTTTATTGGACTTGGAAAACAAATGGCAAGCCTGTTTGGACCTTTAGAGGGGCCGGCCACTTATGGCTTATGAAAGGGATAAGATTGTTTTTTTATTTAGTTAAATTTATATATGGTAGATCTCTTAATTGTGATCTCTTAATAAATGTGATTGATAACAACTTTCCAAAGATCCCCCTCCCTATAAAAACACACGGCACATACACTCTTTAAAATAGGGTTTTTGTGTTCTTGTTTTCTATCACTTTGTATCTAGTTTATTCAAGGTGAATTCCATAGTTACGGGGTTAAGACTAGCATCAATTGGTATACAAGGAAGTGTAGTGTGGATACATCATAGAGGTGATCTCCGTTGATCACTTGGTTTCATTTGGTGTTTCGTGTTAGGGTGAAGGTCACCGGTTGATTCTATCGATCACGCTACAAAGGTATTACTTTTCTTGTTTTTCTTTGATTGATCATATAACTCTATGGATCCGTTGATAGGTGCTTGTTCTGCTATGTTTAATGTTTGTTTATATGTTATTCATTTAATTCAGCTCCTATAGTGGTATCACGAGCCATCATATGATGTCATATGATCATCTTGTATGCGTAAAAATGGCTAAAAACGCGTGTTTTTAATGGAATCAAATGGATAATTTTAAAACAGCCTCTAAGGCCTATTTTTTGAAATTAATTTGACCCATATATGGTCTTATGATCAGGTATTTTTGATCCCATATCCATTTGTTATGCATACTTTAATTGGTTTTGTTATCGGGTACGCGTAAAAGGGCCTAAATCGCACGTTTTGGAACGATTCTTGAATCGGTTTTAAATCAGCCCCTTGGGCATTAATTTTTGAATTAATATGGTTGTTATAAGGTCTTTAATACATTACTAAATGATCCTTAAGCCATTGGTTACACGTACCAATCAGGGTTTTAATTCTAGTTAATTTATTTCTTCGATTCGTTGGCTAAACAATTTATTTCTTGTTAATCATTTTGTTTCCATGGCAAATACATGCATGTTTGGCCATGGACTTATCCAACACCTTTTTAATACATGACATTATGGTATTATTATATTGTGTATGCAAAGCCAATAAAAACCATGACCACTTGTGACTTGATTCGCTTGATGTTGCATTTAATTTTAGTTTTAGGTTTTGCCATTGTTTCGGCTTCTTTTTGTATGGTTTTAATTTTTGTTGTAGCCATTTTTTGGGCACTTTACAGTAGTTAGATGATAGGATAAATGTATTTAATCATAAAATTATTGTAACCGATGTTTGGATTCGAATGGCGCAAAAGTTAAAGGCATAAAGTCAAATTCAAAGCTACTGGAGTAACCTCCACTAAAAGTGGGTTTACCGGAATTCTATAAAGGAGTTAGAAGCTAAAATTTGGGGAGTAGGTGCACAACTCATGGGGCTACAATTTCTTCCACTGGAGCTTAGATTGAGGAAGATTCCTTCTAGGAGTTTCAGGCCCGT
Organism: Tanacetum coccineum; assembly: GCA_026074375.1. Lineage (NCBI taxonomy): Eukaryota > Viridiplantae > Streptophyta > Magnoliopsida > Asterales > Asteraceae > Tanacetum > Tanacetum coccineum. The sequence continues at coordinate 50,686 of BQNB010034965.1, forward strand.
CAAGTTAGCTAAAATTATTTGGTTGTTTTGAGCATCATGTTCATTAAGGGTTTCACTTGCTCAAGATGGTTCTTGGAGCAAGTGGGAGCCCTCCTTGTGGTTGTGTGGTTAACGATTATTTGACTTCTTGCTTCTTGTAATGGCTCACGAGACCAAGCATAGGTTTTTCATCGGTTGAGGCTTTGCATACTTGTGGTTGTGTTTGTTTGTTTGCTTTTATATATGTTTGGAATGTATATAACTTGCAAATGTTTTTTATAAAAACTAAAAATAAAACACAAACCAATTTTAGAAACTAAATCTTTAATTTAGTTTAAAGTTCAAATATGATTTGAAACTGAACACTTGTTTTAACTTGTGATACGATGGATGAATGCATGCTTCCTCGTACACACTTTTTGATCATGTATTTATCAAAACTTATACCTGTCAAATTTAAGTCATGACGTCCAATTGGTTGAGAACACTTGCATTTTCTCTTTACTCTGCATGATACGTAGGTGAATTGTAACCCAGGGTAATTATTCTCTATGCGT
>BQNB010034966.1:5541-27924 GCA_026074375.1 Tanacetum coccineum
TATATGGGTTTTTTTTTAATATAATGGGTTGTACGTTTGTGACCATATTAATTATTTTAAAGTTATTAGGTATCGAAGATGTTTCCGCGGGTATTTTTTTTATCTGAATAAATCGAAACTTTTGTAATATTTTTTTTTCCTTCTACTTTGTGCATACAAATTTAAAAAAAAAAAAAAAAAAAAACCAAAATCGGGCTGGCCCAAGCCAGCCGGCCCAAAAAGTACTGTAGCAACCCACGGACAAAACGACAGCGTTTTTGTCCGTGAATGTGTATATTGATAATTCATATCAATACCGCTATGCATTAAAAAATAGAATTTATTTGTTAAAAAATAGAATTGTTATTGATGTGTCGCATAAGCTTTTCAGCAATCACACCTCAATCACTATTATTTGTGCACGTGAATTTCATCAAAGCCGCTAAAAATACTCCACTTACTCACACACAAAAAAGAAGAAGAAAGCCCAACCATGGCTGAGATCGAGTCGGCAAAGGACGAACGACAAGCACCATCTGGTGTAGTTTGACGTCGTTAATGGTGCAAAAGACTCAACAACGAACTGCACCGTGTCCTCTAAAGAAGAATATCGATTTTGGATTATGCTAGCAAATGAAACTAAAAAGTTAAGGTTAATATCTATATTATACATCCATGAAAAACGTTTTGTGAGAGCAAAGTTACTTTTTATTTAAAAACGATATTTTATTTTTGGGAACATCTAACATGAATAGAGATGACTTGATGTAGTGAAAATAAAGAGATAAACAATTGGATCTGTTGATTCGAACGAATACCAGAAACAATTCTTCCAAATATCGTTGATACCGATAATCTAGGGTAAATTATTAGCAAAACTGCCAAAAATAAACTTTTCATATAATATTCAACTCCATAGCCAAGATCATAGTACAATTATTAAATAGGCAAACGAAACTGAAACGGGCCTCAAAAGGCAAACGGGCCGAAAATCAACCTAAAAACAAAAGTCCAAAAATACTCGAAAAAACATAAAAAATGCAAATAACTCTTAAAATATAATGATTCAGGGCTCAAAACTTCCGTAACCCAACTACGTTAAGTTACCACGGCATTCTCCTCGTTCCAAGCTTCGAAACGGCTGGTCTTGGGCCTAAAACGGATTATCTGAGCCCAAGTTATTCCCTTTTGAAAAAGAACATTTTCTTCACACGATCTTGGGCCTCTAGAAACAAATGGGTCTGTTCTTCAACATTTGGGCCTGCATCATGACTATTCCTGGAGGAGTTGATTAGTGACTAGTGAGTTGTTAACCTACATTGTTATATATGCTAAAATAAACCTATTTAATTAAGTATCTTTATGTGATTTATTCTTCTTTATTTATTAGCGTAGGGAGTATAGAGGCTTCTAATGCCGTTGGTTAAATGCCTAACTTTATGTTAAGCAGTAGGTTTTCTAGCTCAGAGCAAACGTTAATAAATACTAAGAACTAGAACTACTTATTTTAATATACTTTGACATTATATTCGTAGCTAGTTCTACTGTTTGTATTTTTTTTGCTAAAGAATTACTATTGTAAAAGAGCTACTTTATGTAAGTTTTGGCATGAAAAAAATACGTTTTTTTTTCCTAAAAGAACAACACACTTTTTAATCCCTTTAGGGGATTTTATGTTAACCTAGAAAACAATTCTATAACTTCTAGAACAAATTTATATTACAAGATTGACTTTCCTTTTCTAATGTTGTATTGTCGTGTGATTATTGAACGAATCAATATTCCCATATTAAAAGAGTAGTGTTATTTAAACTTACAACACATGCTTAAATACATATTTAATGCATAAATCACTTGCACAATTGTATTATATATTCTTCTTTTTTAAATTTGCACCAATCATTTTTTTAAATCAACCAATCAAATCATTAATTAATACATATGTAAACATGATTAGTAGGCATAATAATCATTTTTCATATAAAAAACACGCAATTAAATAATAGGGCAATCATTTCAGATGTGTACCAACAATTTTGTTAAGATGAATCCTGCCCGAGCTTGTGAAGTTGTCATGAGATAGACTTAGAATTTAAGGCAAAAAGTGAGGTCGAACCATAGCTCGATGTTTGTAATAATAAGTCTGCTGAGTTTGAGTTCTAACATGCTCAAGCTCAGCTTTAGGCGTCTAGTTAATCATCAAAAATACAAATACCCTTGAATGTTAATACTATTAAGTAGAGAGATGATATTCGATTGGTGAAAAGTGGTAGGGTGAGCATGGTTCGGTTTTTGTATAAAATCGAAATCGAACCGAAAAATTTTGGTTTTTGATTTTTAGAAATTATTCGGTTTTGGTTTTGTGTCTGTTTGATTTTTCGGTTGTCGGTTTATTTTCGGTTTGGTTTTTCGGTGTTTTCGGTTTCTATACGATTTATCGAGCTTTGCTTTTATAAAGTCGATTTGGAATATACCATAAACTAACACTTTCAAAGCTTTAAAGAAACAATCCAAACAAGAAAAACAAAAAACACAACAATGACAATAAAAAATAAGAAATGCTAGATCCACACCCATTTTACACATAATAATTTCACACCCATATGTGTCAAACAAATATAGGTAGTAAAAAATGATGGAATGTGATTGGTATAAGTTACATGTCACATGTGCATATGAAAGTTTTTATGTGAGTTGTGAGTGGACCTAGCATTCCTCATAAAAAATAAATAACCATATAAAATTCTAAAAAAATATTGTTTCTGTGTTATAAAGCAACACAATAACAACTATAAAAACCTAATAAACACAAAAAACTTCTAGAAGAAAACTTATTATGTGTTCTAAATGGCATGTTCAAGAAGCATATGAAACAAAGAGAAGTTATGTTAATCTAGCGAAGCATATTCATCCTCCCTTAGCTTCGATCATAATTTATTTTTGTTCACATGTTTATAAAGATCGGTTCGGTTTTTCGGTTTCCTGCACACCCCTAAAAAGTGGAGTTGGCACTTGTTATAAAACTGAAGGAGTACTTGTTTTGCAACGTAAAGAGTAAGAGCATTCGGTACAATGGGCTGGTAGCCTTGTGTCATTGCACCAGCCGAGCACCACGACGCCATCCTCATACCCGTTGTTGGTTGTTAGCCTCTCGCGCCACCACCGCCAGCTAGGGGTGAGCATACGGGACCGGAGACCGGACAGGAAAACCGGACCGGACCGAACGTATTTCGGTCCGGTCCTCGGTCCGGCATTATGGACCAACTCGGTCCTCGGTCCGGTCCGGTCCGGTCCTTGGACCGTGCTCACCCATACCGCCAGCCCATTCGGTGGGATTTTTCCTTTTTTTTTTTTTTTTTTTTTGACTTTCAAGTGGATATTGTGTTTTTATGTTGATTTTGTGTGATGTTTTGCGTTTGTGTTTAGACTAACCGTGTTTTTTTAAGGTTTTGGCGCCAACTCATGTGGAAGAAGATGATGTTTTGTTTTATTTGTTTTTTATTTTTAACCCTTTTGTTGGCTGTTAATCCATTTTTAACCCAATTGTTAGTCCATTTATACTACATTTTATTTTATTATTTTAATTTTTAGTTATGTCTTGTTTATTTATATAAATGAAAAAAGAAATTTTATCATGCACCATATTTTATGAAGCCAACAAGAAAGAGGGATTTTGATGCAATATAATAAACTGGTGTTATAAGAAAAAGTGATGCGACGAAAAACATCAATCTTTAAGCATTAGAAATTGGGTTTTTCTAGCATGTGCCCCAGGGGCACATGTTAAGGTTGGGACATAAGGCTGTGTATTAGAGCCTGATTGGCCAGCAGTTATTTGTGGGGCCTGATAATGATTAATAACAATAAATGCTGGCCAATCAGGCTGTGACACACAACCAATGATTCCCCACTTACATCTGCCCTGGGGGCACATGTTAGATAAAACCCTTTGAATATTAATAAGAATAATATAAAGCCACAATAGTGCTTCGAAAAACAAAATAATAAAAGCCAGAATAATAAAAAGTTTATCGAAATAAACAATAATAAAAAATGTTCATCCTTTATTTATAGCAAGGGAAAGAAAAAGTAATTATGGCTGTGAAATACTATGTTTAACGCGAAAATAAAAAACAAAACCCAAACGTTAATGTACAGCCAACTGGAAAAAACTGACACAAGTCTTTTACTCTGCACGTGTACCAAAAGATGACGTCGATACTTCCTTTTGAGTTGTCCGTTTTACCACGTTTACATATCACGTTTTAGGTACCCCGTTCGGTGCACTTTTTTATTAAATGTCAAATCTCCCTGCCTTTTTATCATCATTTTTATATGTTATTGGAATTTATTTCTATCAGATTATTTCTATGTTCTAAAAATAGGTAAGTTTTACTTATTAATTTTTTTTTATTCTTCAATGAAACTTATACCGGCATACCGCTAGGGGTGTTGATAAGATGATTCGGTTCGGTTAATTGAAAGATTTATATTATTCATCGTTGGGCAGGTAATTCATTTTACTATGTGCACCGACCTTATAGGCGGTTAGCTGAACTCGCAAAATACCCTGAAAAGAGCCGGTCTACTCACGGTTAAGGTCATGGTTACATTTTTAGACGTGTATATTGCTCGAGTTTAACGTAACGTGAACATATAGTAATCATAGATACTAAAATGTTATTTTAGTAAATATTTAAATAATTTGAATAAATTTTAAAGTCATATTAATTTATTCAAACATAATAATTGCATCAAAATAAAAAATGCGTAACATATTAAACATAAAAATAATGGCATTTATAGTTACAACCACGTTTAACAAATTTAAAATATGATCTCTAGTGGACGTTTTTACGTTATGGAAAAAATCGTTAAAACAATAAAATTAGTTGCAATAATAACGTTTGTATGTGTAATTTCGTTAGATTTGTCCTAGTGGAAATGTCTTAGACAATTGTGTAATCAAAGCTTTAGCCTTTAATAATAGTTGCATTAATTCGGTTGTATTGCAATTTAGCACTCGCACGTTGACCGTAAAATCAGTTGGTTTGGACGAAAGGAACGACTTCGAGGTTTTTTTTAAATCAAATTAAGTGCTCTCTAGCTTTGACCCTAATAAGTACTACGTAATACGGGTTAACCAATAGTTACGGATGTAAGTAATTACTTTACCCTTTGGAGTAGTAAAATTATTTCTCTCATAACTCTTTGTTGAATGGTTTGCGTTTGGTTTCAAAAGCCTAACTAAAACTTACCACTATCTCTTCGTTACTTATTAATATTCACTTCCTATTTTTCAATATTTCCTTTTCCTAAAAGAAACTTATTAAAAATAGATATACGTCATATAAGTATATAACCACCCACAATTATGGCAACAATAAAAACAACCACAAATATGTTTTTAAATAACAAACCCCTAAAAAATTGGTAAAGATATAATTGATAACGTATAATGGGTATACCAAGCCTCTGGGCTTGGGCCACATTATCACTTGGGCTTCTTGGTTAAACTTATCAATAACATGCCATGGTAAAGCCCAATCTCGCGTGGGCTTCGGCCCCGAACCTAGCGATCCGTCCGCGGATCCACTTGTAGACGATCCGCCCCGCGGCATCACCTATATGACGCATCCGTCCGCAAAACATCTCGTCCGTTCCAACACATGTCCGCGGACCTTTGCCCGACAAGGGACCCACTCCGGCTACTAACAGTCGCAAGCGAAATACTAGGAAACCCTAGTACTAGACACCTATAAATAGGGGTCACAATACATCCCAAAAGGTACACAATTATTCTTATTCTATCTGACACAATTATTCTTATTCTATCTGACACATACTCTGACAATGAATACTTACTCTCACGCCGGAGTCTAATCGTGAGGTCCGTCCCCACGGTAAGGCTAACGGTTTACTTTTAATTGTGCAGAAAATCATCACTTTCTCTTGCTCTATACAAGTATCCGTTATTCCAAGTCTCTTGAAGGCCCGACCGACAAGAAGACTTGACACCTATCAAACCCAACATCAATTTGTAACTAACAGTGACGCCATCACGTGGGACCGCTTACGCAACCACGTTTTCCTAAAAACTCACCATGAGCACTCACGAACAAATCACAAACAATCCCACGTCCGCCGTGAGAAACACAGGGGGAAGGAATGGTCCCCAGGGTTGAGGACCCTATTCTGACGAGATTTCTTAGGGAAGTTGCGCAAAAATTATCAATCAACTTTTTGCCGCTCATCGCTAAAAGAAGCATAAAGAAAAAGAGCAGAAAGAACAAGACTCAACGCGTAAAAGCACGACTGATCTATGTGATGAAGCGGGATTAAAATAAGAGGTCGTAAGATCGCACTACTCTGAATCATAGACACCACCGTCCGAACAGAACCAAGAAGAAGGCACGAATGAAAGGTATTCCCAAACCCATCACCGTACCCAGTGTATTCAAAAGACTCAAGAACAACATATTCCCTTCACCAGCAGCCCTGGCCCGGAAAGAAGGGGGCGTGTTTAAAAGGTTTGAAAAAAGGAGCCGTTACATCCGTGCATTCTATAGTCTACGTCAAAGTCCCCAAGCCAAAAGAACGGAAGTTTGAAACAAGAAGGCGTCAACAAGTCAAACACCTTCTCGTGCGACTAGCCCAATACTCAAAAGTAGGACAGTGAAGAGGTCACTGGAAATCAAGTCAAGAAGGCAAGAAATCTAACCCCTATGAAGATGAACGCCTATCAGCCTTGACATTGAGTGAAAGAAATCCTTATCAACGGATCCGGCACTTTAGTCTCCCGAGGACTAGGATGCCCAGCCATGTCAAAACATACGACGGAAGCGGAGATCCGGAAGATCACCTAAAGTTATTTCAATCGGCCGCAAAAACAGAAGGTTGGGCAATGCCGACATGGTGTCACATGTTCAACTCAACCCTCACCGGGAATGCCAGAGTTTGGTTTGACAAGTTACCAAAAGAGTTGATTGATAGCTATGAAGATCTAAGGACAGCGTTTAGAGAAAATTATCTTCAGCAAACAAAGCACATCAAAGATCGGTGGAGATACATCACATCAAGCAAAGAGATGGAGAATCTACGGAGGACTTCATGGAAAGATATAAGGCAGAAGTCCTGGACGTAGAGGGTGCTCCGGAATGCATGAGAATCTCTGGGTTTATGCACGAAATAACGCACACTGGGTTAATCAAGCGTCTATATAAAAGAATCCCGATATCTATGGACGAAATGTACAGAATGACTACGTCTTTCCTACAAGGGGAAGTTGCTGCACTCAGTCACGGTCGGAAGAAAGCATCTTCATCATGGAAACCGTCAGAGGGAGGGGACAAACCGACTTTCAAGAAAGGCTTCAAAAATAAGCAAAGACCGGATCGTAAGCCAGATAGATTCTCACTCCTCACTAAAACACCAAAAGAAATTTTCGCTCTGGAAAAAGGAAAGTTCAAAGCTCCACCCCCAATGGTAACTCCGGTGGAAAAAAGGGATCCGAGCAAGTACTGCGAATTTCATTCAGATACAGGACATAACACGAACGAATGCATGCAGCTGAGAAAACAAATAGATGAAATGATCAAGGCTGGAAAATTGTCACAATTCATCAAGGAATTAAAACAGAATGACAAGCCGAAAGCACCGAAAAAAGGGGAAGCGTCCGGAAAGGATAAACCTTTGACTATACTGATGATCCAACCATGGGAAAGAGTGGCCAAGCCCAGGATTACCCAGAGCTTCTCTCCGGAGACGGCAATGTCTTTTCCACCTCTGAGTGAAGAAGACGGGACGGAGAGCCCGATGATCATCGAAGTCGAAATGGGCGGACACTTTGTGCATAGGGTATATATTGACGGTGGAGCATCCTCAGAAGTATTGTATGAACATTGCTTCGTAAAACTCCGCAAAGAGATAAGGGATCAAATGGTGCCGGCCAACTCAACCTTATCGATTCACGGATAGACCATTTGGCCGCTGGGCCAGATAGCTTTGCTAGTAAAAATAGGTGATGAAGTTCACTCTACCTCCACTTGGATGAACTTCATGGTTATCAGGTCACCATCCCAACACAATGCAATAATAAATCTAAAAGTATTAGAGTAGTGACTCAAGCAAAAATGTCATCTGAACCTTTTTTTCATTTTACTTTTTTTTTCACTCACACACCAAAACGCTATATCAGTCACTCAAGCCAGAATCTTACTTTTGGGACCTACCATACTCAATTAAAAATTAAATCTCAATTAAAATTTCACAAGATCCTTCATTTAACGCAAGCCAAATTCTTGACGTTGAGGAAAGAGGGGGGGGGGATTACAGATCCCGAAGGCATTGATTGGCCCAGCCCTCCCCGGCGGATTGGCGCCGTGTCCCAGCTATTGTTCTAGATATGCATTACGATAAAAATTGTAATAATTTAATAGACTTATATAAGAAAGTACCGTTATGACCTCAATATAAATTATTAATCAAAACTACAAGATAAGTTTGTAATTATAAAAAAAAAGGTATTGTCACCGCGCTTCTTGCGGATGCGTGTGTTCCGTAAGGAAGATTTATGCTCGGCCGTGTATTGTGCACGAAAGTACTATATCCCATAAAGAGGCTTCTCTGTTATGTTGTGCTATAGTACCAACTTGATAAGTCTATCCTTCAATAGCTTCAGACTACGAAATTCAAGGACCATTCAGCAAGTTTATGACATATACAATGACTAAAGCATTACATCAAATCTCTTGGGAGTACTTTTTCACGACAACACACAATGTAAATCTAAATCTAATATTAGGGACTTGGCGTACTTTTTCGTTAGTTGTACTTGCTTATGTAGCTACTTCCCTCAAGGCCGAGAGGAATGACACATATTATTCCACTTGACATCCACTGTCATGTCATAATGCCCAGTCATCATTGTTGCCATGTTATCAATTTTAAAATATTTTGTTTCTAATTTTTTAATAAATTTCGAAATTAATATTTTATGAATATTTTTTTTTGTAAAATTCAGCTTTTTAAAAAATAGCATCTATTGCAGGATTTGAACCTGGGTCTGCTAATTCAAACACAAACACCTCAACCACTGGACTAAGCTAGAACTTGTGATATACAATGAAAATCAAATATGTTATGCTTTTAAAAAAAATATGAGTTAAATTTGTAAAATATATTAATAATGGTACATTATTTTGAAAAGATATGGATTGAAAAAAACGCAGTAATCATTTAATTATTAAATTAGGATATTTAACCTAATTCACAAAAAACATGGTATGAAACTGCCTCCTTTTCTCAAAACCCTAATGATAAAGTGTGTTATTTTTTCAGATTGTGTATGTAGAAAAACAACTATGCTTGGCAGAAGTTAGATGAGATGTTTCAAAGTGCTATGTACATGGTTATGTTTTTTAGCAACTCACAGTTTTGATCATGCTAACATACATCAAGTTCTGTGCATTATTGTGTCCCATTGTTTATGTATATGTTTGTTTTGTTGGTATTAGGGTTTGATATTAGGGTTATCATAGACTTCCTAGAGTTCAAACAACAATCTCAGGCAAAAGAATTTGTTTTCTAACCAAGGTATGAGTTATTGATGATTTAGGGTTTTTTCATATTTCATTTTTCTATTATGAGTTATTGATGATTTATAGTGTGATTAACACACACTTAAATTTGCTTACAACTAGAGGAGAGTTCTTAGTTATTTAATTAGTTAATATATGTCAAGTATGCTGGACGGCTGTATGTGAAGCGTAGAGGAAAGCCAACAGAAATACTGGCAAAGCTAAATGAACTGGCTGGCTTTGCGCCTGATGAAGATATAGAAGTATTTGAGGTTATTGTTTTTGTTCATATTTACTTTGTTATTATCTTATCTTCTATTTATTGTCAGGTTTTTCTAACTTATCCTCCTTCTCATTCAGCAAATCAGATTTGAACCTAACTAGGTTTGTAACCCGCGCTTCGCTGCGGAGCGCGGGAGTTCGTTAAGGATGGATGTGGCTCAGCCGGGTTTTTGTTCACAAAAGTATTATATGCCCATAGAGAGGCTTATCTGTTTTGTTGTGCTACATTACCAACTTGATATGTCGTTTCTTTCATAGCTTCAGACTACGAAATTCAGGGACCATTCAGCAAGTTTATGACATATACAGTGACTGAAGCATTACATCAAATATCTTGGGAGTACTTTTTCACGACAACACACAATGTAAATCTAAATCTAATATTAGGGACTTGGCATACTTTTTCGTTAGCTGTACTTGCTTATGTAGCTACTTCCCTCAAGGCCGATGCCAAACCATCCATGGCTCTTTGCTCTTCTACTCTGCTTCCATTGTGGATCTCACTTCGTTTTTCAATATTCCATATTTCTTCTTTTAATACTTTTGTTCCCCTGGACGTGTTAAAATTATCTCTTTGAGCTACTGATGATTGTGAAGGTCTTGACCCGTTTCTGTTACGTCTTTGAAGTTTTCGAGCTGCTCATGGACAGCTTTTGTAGGTGATAAGCCTGCATTTGCCAACTATTTAGTCTCGTGAAGGTAAGCAACCACTCAGTTTCTTTCATTTTCAGATTCATCTAACCTTTCTTTCGTGTTCTTTAGTTCTTCCTCTAAAACTATTCGATTCTGTAGAACAGAAACATAAGACATCATTAGTATGTTATATTAACAATCCTAAACACACTGTGTCGTGCATTTTGATCAGAAGCTAATATACGCCTAATATAATCTTTTACCCAAACACCCCTTAACACATGCTTGCTTCTGGCCGGCTGTTTTATTACCATTTCAATAACAACTTAATCTCTTAAAGTTTTGATCAACTAAACCTGCAAAACATATATTAGTGTTAGTTCACTCTTCTGTAGTAATATATTCTTCCGGTAGTTATTTAGACCCGATAATCTATGAACGGGTCGATTTGGTTAAAAAGTTTAAGTAGTTATTAACAGAAAAAAGAGGTGCGTGTCACATGGACTTAGGATTATAGTATGCATCATTGTATTTATATTTACTTTTGTCAACTCTAGGAAACCTAAATAAATTATGCGATCTCTAAACCAAGCCAGGTTAGGGCAAGCAGGACGAAATATTATTGCCCTATTTACCAGTTGTTCTTGATCAAAGAAGTGACATATATCCAAACAGAGATAAAACCATCAATCACCCTTCCTGCGGAAAGAGAGCCCCTTAGTGAGTCTTGCAAACTTTGAAACCCCGTAGTCGAACATACTCTTAAATACTAAATGCAGGCTCTTGCTTTGACAGCCAACTACTTATATTGACTTATTAAAGTTCTAGCGGTAAAATCGGTTCAGGCCTTAAAATTTACTCCTATTCATTCAAAATAAACTAATAAACCACGTAAACGTACACATCAAAATACCCTCTTAAGGGATGTGAAAGGGAAATTCCTAAAGTAGATGCAACACAATAGTAGTTGCAACACTATATTGTATTTAGTAACCAAATATCACGCGCCCCCAATTATTTACAAAACAAACCCTCCCCACCATGCATAATTTTGCTTTTGCTTGTTCATGGCATTTGTTGGTTTGGGGGGTTAATATTCATCATTGATTTTCTCATAGGCTACCAATATCGAAATTGATATTACACGAAATTAAAAAAAAATCTTTCAGTGTAAATCCATGAAATTCTAAATGCCCCCAATGTAATAAACGACCTTAACTTAAAGGACCGTACAATAAAAACCACATAATGTCACTTAATATCTACTCGGCAAATAACTTCATAAAGGTTCCAATTTAAACAATAATTTAGTACCAATTAGCACATACATATATATACATGCACTCTTCTTTGTATTATCAACATCCTTCAACTTAATAAGCCTCTCTTTTAATTAACGTAATTGTGAAATAAGAAAATCCAAACTCAATATTCTACAATGTTTTATGTCCATTTGTATAAATAACTAATGTGTTATCTACTTAACTATGAGTTCATAAAAAAAGTATGAATAGAGAAATGAGGTAGTATATACCATGTTCATCCATACTTATAAAAAGATAAATTAATAAGTCCATCGTGTTAAAAAAGAAAAGCCATAACCATGAATAACTCACCATAAAATTCTGGACCATGAACCTACTGTCAGCAACCCTCCTCAACAGAAACACAACCACATTTGTTGCAATCAAGCCCATTACCACAGCAAAATCCTGAAACAAATGTTCAATTAATCATTAGTCGCAGGTTTGGGTTTGCAGTTCAGTGGGTTTAGTGTGTTTGTGCATTCATGTGTTCAGTGTGTTAGTTCAGCGTGTGTTCTGTGGTTTTAGTATGTAGTGCGTTTGGGTTCAGCTTGCCACTTAAACAATCCAAATACGGAAACTTGCTGAACCAACGTTAAGCTTGATCAAATGCAACAATCAAATGATAAAACCTTAGTGCAAAAACGGAACACTTGAACTTTCTTCTGCCCTATTTCTTATTGAATCACGTGTGAGTTCTTTGGAATCTCATGTGATTCATATTGAAAATCAAATGCCTAGTCTCGCCATATAATGTAATTATTCAAAGAACATTCTCATTTTTTTTTTTCTGTTATGAGAAAGGTAAATAACGAATTATAGAAGATGGTTCGGTGGTATGTTCTTGTAGAAATTTTCTCCGATACGGGTTTCTATGTCGACACATATTCTGTGTGTTCAAGAATCGTGAGATTAATGTTATTCCTAAGCAATACATTTTGAGGCGCTGGACAAGGGACATAATACCCCCCGGCCTGAGCAGACAAAGAAACAGATATGGGGAAAAAAATTAACAATTGAAAGACTTACAAATGAGGCAAATTTTTTGGTTGATGATTGTTAATTCATGTTGAGCAACAATGAAGAGAAGATGGGCACCTATGTAGAAAACTTGAAAAAGCTCTTGGATGATGTGAAAGCTAATATGTCGAACCCCCCTTCAAGAAATACATGAGATGTGATTGGTGGTATTTTTTCAATAACAAAACCCAATCAAATTGCTGTGCAAAATCCAACAAAGGCTGTGAACAAAGGAGAACATTTGAAGAAAGGAGAACGTCTAAAGAGTGAAAAAGAAAAATCAATTAAAGATGGAAAGAAAAAATTAAGGCTTTATGGGTTTTGTAAACAGAAGACAAATAACATAAACACACAACTTGTCTAACTGAATCCCCTAAAAAAAAAGCAAGGAAAAAGAGAAGGTGACACAGGGGGGGGGGGGGAGGGGGTGTACCAATTATGAGGTTGAACACTTTTTAGTTACTTTTTATTTACTTGAATATTTCACTTTGGAATTATATTTGAATTCTTTTAGTTACTTGAATATTTGAATACTTGTTATTTACATGAATTTTATGTTTTATTTGTTACTTATCAATAACATCTTATTTAATTGAAAAAAAATCAATTGTACATCCTCTAATCAAAAACTTAATAAAAACTTGAATATTTGAATACTTGTTATTTACTTGAATATTTGAATCCCTTGTGATCCTAGATGAATCTCTTGTGATTCTTCATAACAATCACATGTAATTCTCTATGAATCTCTTGTGATTACTTTCATTACTATGTAAATTCATCAGAACCACATGTTAATCTTGTGATTCTCTATAAATCCCTTGGGATTACTTTCAATCCCTTAGTTGAATCTCTTGTGATTCTCTATGAATCCCTTGGGATTACTTCCAATCCCTTGTGATTTAGTATCAAATCTCTTGAGATTTTTTAAACAACATAAGTTCTACTATAATCAGTTACTGAAACTAAATAAATATAAACAACATAAGTTCTACCATAATTGAAACTAAACTGATCAGACTATTTCCATTAGTTAAAAAGTTCTACCATAAATTAGACTATTCCAAAGCATTTTCAAAAAGAAACTGATCTACTGAAACTACTGAAATTGTTTCTAACTAAATCGTAACACAACAAAAAGATATTCACTTCACTATATCTATGCCGCTCACTCCTCCCTATTCTTGAAGAATCAACATCATCAGAAGAAGAATCAACATCATCATCATCAGAAGAAGAATCCTCTTTCTTCGACTTACCTTTCAATCTTTTTTTTCTATCATCTTCCTTTGATAAAATCCTCTTCCTCTTAACAGGTGTTTCCTTGGACCTTGAAACACGAACAGATAATTCTTGGACAATCGACTTTTCCTTCTGCTTAGGCTTGTCTTTAGAAACAGCTGACTTAGACTTTGGATTAACCTTGTCCTTAACCGGCGCCTTAGCCGATGAACTACCTTTATTCACAGAAACATCTACCTTGTCCTTAACCGGCTTAACCGGCGCCTTAACCTGTCCATAAAATAAACAAGAATTAAGCAAATCAGTTGTTGGAAATAAGCTAGAAATAAAATGAAAAGGAGTTTACAATACTTGTTTTTGGACTCACATAAGAATCACATGAGATTTCTATTGAATCACATGAGATTACATAAAAATCACATGAGATTTCTATTGAATCTCATGTGATTCTCTCTAAAATCTCTTGAGATTTTTAAAAATCACATGAGATTTCTATGGAATCACATGAGATTCCAGAGAAATCACATGTGATTTTGCTTATGATTGAGTAGTTAACTTTGAGTCTCAAAAACAATTTTTACAAACTAAAATCTAGAAACAGATTGAGATTAGACTATAATGACAGACATTAAGCTAAAAAGTTAAAAATGGATCATACCTTGTCATTAGGGACATCAGACTTAGCCTTAACAGGCTCCTTAACCGCCTTAACCGGCGCCTTCCCCACATCATCCTCCCCCACATCTACCTTGTCTTTAACCGGCTTAACTGGCGCCTTAACCTTGTCCATCGGTTTTTCATTCACAGAAACCGAATCCTTAACCTTGTCCACCAGTTTTTCATTCTCAGAAACATTAACACCCTTAACCTCTATCTTGTCCTTAACCGGCGGCAAACTACCCTTAGCATCTACAATGTCCTTGACCGACACCAAACTACCCTTAACATCTACATTGTCCTTGACCGACGCCTTAACATTCCCCTTAACCTTGTACTTTTTCAACACCTTTTTCAATGACATATCAACAGGTTCGTCTTCATCAGGAACAATGTCAGACGACAAACTACCCTCAAGAATAGAAACATTACCAACAACATCCGGTTTCTCAACAGGCTCCTTGTCCGTTTCCTGAACCACAACAGCATCCGGTTTATCAACAACAGCAGTCGGTTTCTTAACCGGCGCCTTTTGCTTTTGTGGCTTATACACAACATCAGTCGGGTTCTTAACCGGTGCCTTATGCTTTAGTGCCTTATCCTTTTCAAACTCAGTCAACTTATTGGAAACAACCGGCGCAATACCACTAAAATCTACATTAGCACTAGACGAAAAAAGTTCACCAGTGATAGGATTAAATTGAGAGACCGACTGTGGGTTACTTGACACAAGCATATCCCTCTCACTCATCGTAACATGCCTACTTCTAGGAGAATCACTATTACCAGTACCCTTCGATTTGATAGGAGAAACACGATCAATACCTTTAACACCTAACATCAAAACAAAAAAAATATAAAAAACTATCAATAAACAAAAAATAAGCAACACTTTGAATAAGCAAAAAAATAAGCAAACATTGAATCACATGAGATTCACTGAATCACATGAGATTCACTTTGACTCTTAAACACCTAAAAAACTAAATAAAAAATAAGCAACAAACACTGATAAGCAACCAACCTCAAGCAACCAAAACTGATAAACCAAAAAAATAAGCAACACTGATAATAAAAAATAAGCAACAAAACACTAATAATAAACCTAAATAACTTAATAAGCACAAAATAAGCAATAACAAAAAAAAAATACTAAATAAGCACAAAATAAGTAAAACATACCTGAAGACGATTTGGGCTTATTTAACTGCTTATTTTAATCAGAATCAGGCAAAACAGACGATTTAGGCAACTTATCTCCTTTAGATAGTAGTAATTCTTCTCGTATATCCATTATGAACGATCGATTTTGAAGATGTAGTAATGGGTTCCGGCGAATGTGTGTATGTGCGTGTGATTATACGGTAAAGAAAAAAGAAACATGATAAAAGTAAAACCGTTTTGGAGGTTATTTTGGACCGTGATCATTGTTTTGTATGTAATTGAAATGAACGGTTTGAGCTAGGGCTCATTTGTTTTTTTTTCTTGACCACGTTACTTAGGGAACTTTCGTCTATTGACTTATTAAAGATCTAGCGGTAAAATCGGTTCAGGCCTTAAAATCTATTCCCATTCATTCCAAATAAATGAATAAACCACGTAAATGTACACATCAAATACCCCCTTAAGGGATGTGAAAGGGAAAATCCAAAAGTAGATGCAACACAATATATGTATTTAGTAACAAAAACACGATTGCTTGATTCATGGCCTTTGTTGGTTTTGGGGGTCATATTCCATCATTGATGGTACCAATATCGAAATTGATATTACACGAAATTAAAAAAAAATCTTTCAGTGTAAATCCATGAAATTCTAAATGCCCCCAATGTAATAAACGACCTTAACTTAAAGGACCGTACAATAAACACCACCTCATGTCACTTAATATCTACTCGGCAAATAACTTCATAAACGCTCCAATTTAAACAATAATTTAGTACTAATTAGCACATACATGTATATATACTTGCACTCTTCTTTGTATTATCAGCATCCTTCAACTTAATAAGCCTCTCTTTTAATCAACGTAATTGTGAAATAAGAAAATCCAAACTCAATATTCTACAATGTTTTATGTCCATTTGTATAAATAACTAATGTGTTATCTACTTAACTATGAGTTCATAAAAAAATATGAATAGAGAAATGAGGTAGTATATACCATGTTCATCCATACTTATAAAAAGATAAATTAATAAGTCCATCGTGTTAAAAAAGAAAAGCCATGACCATGAATAACTCATCATAAAATTATGGACCATGAACCTATACAGCAACCCTCCTCAACAGAAACACAGCCACATTTGTTGCAATCAAGCCCATTACCACAGCAAAATCCTGAAACAAATGTTCAATTAATCATTAGTCGCAGGTTTGGGTTTGCAGTTCAGTGGGTTTAGTGTGTTTGTGCATTCATGTGTTCAGTGTGTTAGTTCAGCGTGTGTTCTGTGGTTTTAGTATGTAGTGCGTTTGGGTTCAGCTTGCCACTTAAACAATCCAAATACGGAAACTTGTTGAACCAACGTTAAGCTTGATCAAATGCAACAATCAAATGATAAAACCTTAGTGCAAAAACGGAACACTTGAACTTTCTTCTGCCCTATTCTATGAGCGCGATCCCGAGCATATAAATCCACTTGTGGATTCTTGCATAATATATATACACAAAGTTAATATAATTTGTCAAAATCTTTTAATGATTCGACGGTTATATAGTCTAGAAGTAACTAAAGTAATGAACTTTATTGGTTTACCGATGACAACGGGTCCACATGTAAACCATCGGGGTATTCTTACAGTAATGTAGTGGTGCACTCCTATATCTAGAATAGTCACCTTGCTCTGTGGTTTGAGCCCCGTATATGCGCCATATCACCTTTTTCTCAGCCAATGTCCAGCATAAGGTCCACCTGGGAGGCGAGACATGGAGGTATTGCTGAAAATTTTCAATTTAAAATAGATAACATAACTTTGAAATGCCAGTTATGTAAATAAGGAGTGCAATAAGCATAAAGGCACTTAGTTGTACCTCAATGAGTAACAGAATCCAATTCATCAACAGTGGCCATGATCGAACAATTCATCATCGAGATGCTTAGCTACATCATCAATATGGATGTGTTGGTCCTCATTTTATCTATGTGCTCCAATGTCCGTGTGACTTCCTGATCTTATGCTATTAGTTATGGCCAAGCACTTCATTGCAGCCTATAAAGTGGAAAATAGATAAACGGTTAGTATGTCCATGATTACATATCTAAATAATCATCAATCAATAATTATAAAACAAAACATATCCCTGTTATAATAGACTCTATTAGGCAGCGTATATGTTATAAATATTACTTAATAAGTACTTTAATGATTGAAAATTACCTAAAGGCAACATATAGGTTATGAAGAGTATATGATTAGTAGATGCTTATTACCTACGGTTTAAACGAAAAATAAGCAACAAAGGATAAATCCTTAATCTATTCAAGAAGCCAAAAAAAGGAAAATCATTCATGATCGTCTTCTTCTACTTTTATGTTAACTGCTAGACACTCCAAACTCATGTGAGTTGTGACCATCATTAATAAACTCCATTACTATCTATATTTGCATAAACACATCACATCAGGTTCATATACAGATGAAGAAACATTAAAAAATAATCTTAAAATCATTCAAGTGTTTCCAGATGCTTGTTTCAACAACTTATCAATGTTATGAAATTTCCCGCCCTAAATTATGGGTGACATTTAAGGCTTTGTTCAAACATAAGTTGTAAAACTTAACTATCTATAACAGCTTAACAATGGTTTCCTCCTAATTGCAAGTGTCTTTAGTACCCTTTGGTATCTTTACGGGGTGTTTGGAATGGCTTATAAGACCGACCTGCTTATCCGCTTTGAAAATAAGATGTTATGTATATAGTTTGAAATAGCTTATTACTTCCTGCATCCAAGCAACGATTTATTACTACTTGCATTCAAGATAACCAAAAATCAAAACACGTATGCACTTTCAAGTGTTTCAGTAGACCCAAACTCATAACAACCCAAGCTACTTATCCTTCCCAATTATTTGGTGCGCAACCAATTTATTTTACACTTGCACATTTTTTACAAATGGACATAAAACATTTGGTGCGAAAAAAATCAAAAAATCAAAACATTGAATAAGGAAGTAAAAAATGTTTGATGAAATGTGCAAGTGATAAGCTGCTTATCTGCTCACCCTCTTGGCCTAGAATCTAATTTCCAATTCATGGCGTCAACAATTAGCATATTTACACTATTCTTTCAGCTCAAATTCGCTTCAGATCACATACTAATTTTAAAAATTATAAACATCCACTTTTTGGCTTGTCTCAAAATCACAATTTCATGTTCATAACCACATATTAACACATTATGTTTACATTACATGAACAAAATCCCAAAATATAAACCTAACTACTAAACTTGTACTTATTCTAACCTTTGTATCAATCTCGTTTTGATGCTTTGGTTTGTTTGTTGTAGCAGCAAAATCAGAATCTATTTTCCTCTTTCTGCAAACATGTTCCAAAATAACAATTAACATTAAAAACCCACAAAAGTAAAACCCCCAATTTCACATTTTAACATTAAAAAACAAAACTTTATTTACGTATTTCTAAAGACGCCTCCCAAAATGTCTTCTCCGACAAAAATCACCAAAACCCGATACCACTAAAATCAAAAGATTAGTCAAACCCATAATCAACCTCTAACCCATGTAACCAAATTATTAGAAAATTCGATGTTGGAACCCACAAAATTAAACACGAACCTTCTTTTTCAGTATATGGTGGTGACTTCACTTCGCAGGAGGTCGCCGGATCATCCGGAGCTACTGGTGGTGGACAAACATCACCAAAACCCCTAAATCATTCCCAAATCTGAAGCGGGCACCCTTTGGTATGTGTGTGTTTTTATGGTGGGTGGACGGTTTTTGTGTGTGTTTTGGAGAATGTTTTGAGAGAGTGGAACACGTATCAATAAGTATAGCCACGTGTTAAAGTGAGAGAGAGATAATGTGGCGGGGCAGGCAAAATGCATTTAACCCAGCAATAATATTAAAACTTCGGGTCGAATCGGTTTGCATTTGTTTACAACCCGCTTTCATTAAAGGGGCACGTTTTCCGATTCTTGCTGTTTAATATAATAGTATAATCTTTTCAGTTTTTAGGCAACAAATCGGAATTTAATTCTCATATGTGATATATTAGGAGTGGTTGGAAAACTACGACAACAATTGGAAGTTTGATTACACAACACTAGATTGCGTGTTGTATCGAACGCAAGTAGCAACTTTCAAACTTAACCCTTGAAGAATGAAGAAACAAAACGAACAAGAGTACTATAAGTCTAACCGAACGAATCTTCATCCAATCCCGGAACCTCGAATCATGGTTCAGCTTATTAACCAGGCCTTATACTTTAGTAAATTCCCAAGTTTATGATTATACTTAGATTAGGAAACTATTTGTTTGGATTTATGGAAGAGTTTTTCTAACATGTGCCGTCAAGCACATGTTAAGTCATGTTTGTTATACACGAAATTTTCTTTTATATCAGAATATGCATTTAATTCTCAGTAAATATAGTTATAAGTTACCATCAGGGTTCTAAAAGGCGCGCCATAGCGCGAGGCGTGGCCTCCACGTTACGAAACAAGCCAAGGCGTCGTCTCTAGGCGTGGCGTGCAATAAAGCGCGATAAGGCGTGATAAAGCGTGCTATAGCGCGCCTTTTTTTAAAGCTTTTAAGAGATTTCATGGACTTGAGCTTATTTACAAGTATTTATGATTTGGGTTGTATGGGATTCGGGCTTAGTAACTTCATAACTCAATTTTAAGCTTAGTAGATAACTAATATTGACCACTCTATAAATATTTTTTGCCGCTTTGAGTCACGCCTTAAAAACGCTATGAAGCAACGCCTCACGCTAAAGCTTGAGGCTTGGCTATGCCGCCACGCCACGTTTCACGCTATTTATAACCTTGTTTACCATATATAAATGTAAATTTGAATTAAACAATCTCCGACTTTACTTTTATATAACCTCAAACATGCGCCCTCGGGGCACATTTTAGAAATCCCCTTTATGGAATTAGAATTCTATAGGGATTGTACTCCCTCATCTTTATAAAAAGAGGCGAAGATGCTAGTTTGAACATTCTTCCTTACTCATTCGAATTAATATAATGTAATGTTTGGGGTCACGTGTGTGGTTACTTTGAGTCAATATTTCGCGTTAGCTTACAAGGTTTGTTGGTTGTTTATCTAACAATTGGTGCCAGAGCCAAGGTGACGTTGGTTTTTTGAAGCTAGGTCGACTCAAAGGTGTACAATCTTAACAAGTAGTCTCTTCTCTTTTTGGTTCGTCGGTTTTTGCGCATCGGTGGGAGATTTGACGTTGCGGGTTCGTTAACTATTGGATTTTTGTGAAATTCGAATCATATGTTAAAGACACATAGATCAGGGATCGCACCAGTGGGATCTTTAATTGGAGGTTCTTATAAAGAGATATAGGTGGTCAAAGTTGTTGGTTCAAAATCTTCATATTCTATTCAAAATAGATTTTGATCATGGTTTTAAGGATTGAGATTGTCGAGTTTTTGAATGAGTCTTGAGGTTTTATCAAAGTTGGTATTGCAAAGGTTTAGTTTGACAAGGTTCAAGCTTCAAAAGGTTTTTACAAGATTGAATCTTTTAGCTCCCAGTGTTGATTTTGAGGTGATCAAGTTTGATGGGTAAAAAAGGCTCAAGGTTTAGTTAATTATCTAGGATCTTGAACCGTTGGAGTTTAAAGGTATCTGCGATTTCTTGGATTCGAGTCTTGGCGATTCTTAAAAGACAAGTAAGGTTTAGCTTTGTCTTGGGATTTAAGAAAAAAGCTTACTTGGAGTACAAGGTATATTAAGGTTGTAGGCCTGAGATGAAAAGCTCAAAGCTTTAGAGTTTAATAAAGGTTAGTAGATCAATCTTTACAAGAAAGCGGGTTTCACACAGGACTTGTGAGGCTTGTTGAAAAAGTTGAGTCTTTAGTATTTGGAAAAGGTTAAATCAACCTGACAATGTTAAAGCAAGGTTAAAAAGAATGGCTAGTACGAGTACTAAGTTAACATCAAAAAGCTCGATGGGAATGGTGTGTAAAATCATGGAGGTTCAAAACAAGTTGGGTTTCCGCAACTTGGTCCTGATGTTAAAACATGAGTCCATGGAGTACATGTTCTAAAGCATGTTTGGTTTGACGTGAAATTGCAGAAAGCCCAGAAAAATCGTAAACTGATGTTACTCAGGATAGTAACGATTATGGCGCAGTGGCTGAAAGATAGTGGAGGTTAACAAATTTGAAGAAAAGATACACACGGGATATTTTGTAAAAGGGGAGGAACAATTAAACCTTGATGCAAAGGTGGGGCAGATATTACAAAAATTGGAGTATTGATTAAGAGGGTGCAGATGGTAATGCTACTAAAAGAAAGAAAACGAGGTCTAAGGAAGCTAAACTTAGAAATTTATTAAAGTACAAGGTCTGGTTAACAAGGTGAACCATGCTTCGAGGTTCTAGCATTGAATGAAGATGAATATGTTGAGTATCGATAATGTCTAATATTACTCGTAAGGTGAAAATTGTTATATATAGTAGCAATACTTAGGTGGGTGTATATGT
>BQNB010034966.1:33325-51220 GCA_026074375.1 Tanacetum coccineum
GAAAACGTAAAAAACGGACGAAAACGTAAAAAAACGAGCGAAAACGCAAAAAAACAGACGAAAACGTAAAAAACCAGACGAAATCGTAAAAAAACGGACGAAAACGTAAAAAACGAGCGAAAACGTAAAAAATCATATAAAGAAAATTATTGTTAAAGGACTAATGATGCAAAGCGATCGTTAGCTAAATGGACTAACGTTGCCACATTATAACTAATGGTACAAACGTTTGGTTCAAGTCGGTTAAAATTTTGAAAATACGTAGGTTTCGGTGTTAATAAAAAAGTAAAGGGTTCAAGTCGAGAAATTTTGAAAAGTACGTTGGTAATTTATGACTTTTAATGCATTGTTCATTGATTTTCCTTTTTATTATTTCTGCTATTAATAATAGGTTACAAGTACTAAGAATTATCATTAAACAGCAGCACACTAATTATAAATTTATAATGGACTTGGTTTCCGTGCTCATCCACAACATTTGTATATTTCAGATTGTGATTAATAAAGGGTAGATTTGTTTAGTTACATACTATTGTTAAGTCTATGGTTGTTATATTAAAGGGCAAGACGGACACACATAGTATATAAATACTGTCGCAAGTTGAGTTGTTTCTCCATAGGCCGGTTTTTTTATCAACACTCAGTTTACAAGCTAAAGATTTGCACTTTCACTATTCCCTACGATAATAAATAGGAAAATAGTTTAAATGTAAAAACAATCCGAGAACAAATCTACTACAACTTCTTTAAGGTGTATGTGTATCAGTTAATGATAGTTTTGCGCTGGCCGATAGAAAAGACATACTATCAAGATATTAAGAAGAATCATCATAAACACAATGCTTAATAAGAAATTAGAACGGTGAATATAATACTTCCGATGTACACAACATTCCAACACAAAGACTAAAGGTGGCAAGTTGCGCAAAGCGGTTAACGGGACAAAACAAGTTTTCGTTAAAACATGTCATAATTGTATAATTAATACAGGTTGAACAAGTTTATAAACCTTTATTTCAATAACATAAATTTTGACTTTCTTTCAGAGGCTAGATTTCTCTCTGTCTTCTTATTTTTTTATCAAATTTTCCATCACTATGGTTGGCAAGGTTATGATGGTGCTAATGAAGCTAGAATACTTCAAATCCATTTTAATGGAACGTCTGTGAAGATTGGTGTAGGAGCATGCCAAGCAGCGAGCGCTATGCTGCTTCTTTTATTCACAAACATGGTTTTATTTATCCTCTTGAGTAAGCTTGACGCAAAATCAACAACCAATGTTGTGACAAAGAATCTTTATTTCAACATTTGAATGCAAGTACTTTAGCACCTATTTGTTTTCTCATATCGAATGAACATTTATTTCTTTGGGTTGTTAATTTATTCAATAAATAATTTGGTATGTTTATAATTGATTTACCATCACTTAACTTGTAAAGAAAATGCTTAAAACAATGTTTCTATACCAAACAAATTTAAAAAACCAATATTTAGCCTAAAATAAAAATGAAAACAATAATCACAAGTCATACCCGCCCATTGGGCGGGTTTTGCAACTGGTATATATAGAGTAGGGATCCAGCGAGAAGTAAATTAAAATAAGAAGTGGTGAGAACACATTTGCGATGCAACGACGTCATTTAATGCTCTCTCTCCTCTCTCCTCTCTTCTCGTCAGGTTCCATTCCCATCTACACATGAACCTCCTAGAACATCTCCATTCTCGTCACTCATTCTCTCCTCTCCCGCTCCTCAATCCCATCTACCTTTTACACCCTCTCTTTCTCTCTCCACTCTCTTCCTCCCAAATCAAATCTCTACTCCTCTCTCATCATCTCCTCCTCTCTCAATCTCTCCTCCTTCCATCGACACTCTCTCCTCTATAATATTAATATATCTATATATATATATAATATATATAGAAATATATGAATATATACAGAATAATATAAATATACAGTTAGTAGAGTCCGAGTGCATGCACGATGCTTATACATAAATCAAATTTATTTTAAAATTTTTGATTAATATACGACTATATATGAAACATTTCCCGTGTTATATGTTTTGTAATTGTGATATTAGTACAACTAATAATTGTGCACGTGGTTTACATAAAAAAATTCATTATATTTTAATATAAGTGTTTTAAAACCCGGGTTGACCCGGTCGGTTGAACCGTGAACCAGTCGTCTTAGTACCGGCAGCCAGGTACTTATATCTGACAAACCCGTAACACCAGTGGACTCGTGGCTCGATCGGGTCAATTAAAAAATCGTTTTCTAAAACATTGATTAATATCGATTAATATTTTGTAAAGATTTTGTCGGATGAAAGATTTAACTTTGCTTAACTCACGTGAGTGTTGATGTTGATGATGTTGTTCAAATTTATCGATTAATATTATGTTGTACATAATATGCGATTTTAATACTGTTTTTTTATATTCTTATATAAACTTTAATTAGTATTTTATATATGTTTTATTTTTAAAGTATAAAGTCTAAGGGGGTATTTTTTTTTTTCTAAAGTTATTACTCCCTCCGTCCAAAAATAATAATCCAGTTTGACTTTTCAGAGTCAAACTGGTTCAACTTTAACCTTAAATGTCTTTTTTTTTGTGTTATATAATAATTGATGAAAATTATATCAATACAAATTATACTTAAAACCCAATCTATTCATATATTTTGCATCAAGTATTATATAACACACACAGAAATAGGTAAGGTCAAAGTTGAACCATTTTGATTCTAAAAAGTCAAACTGGACTATTATTTTGGGACGGAGGTAGTAAAAAATATGAAAATTTATGAGTTTCACATAGCTTCATATGATTTATTTAAAATTCAACCACTAAAGTTTTATTAATTACCTCCTATTTTTTTAAGTTTTTGTTTTTCACAAATATGACACCTATTTTTTATGTCTTTTCTTCACCAATTTTTTTAACTATTCAGATTGCAAGATTTTGCCTACATGTCAAAATCAAGCGTTCTGATTGGTTAAATTTTTTTCTTATAAGTTCGAATCTCATACAAAACTCTGAAATGAAGTAATTCTTTTATTATATGAAAAATGATCATTAAAATTTTATCCAATTAAAAAAAACACTTTCTAGCTTGAAATAATTTATTTTTTGCTAAAAATTTATATAACTAAATTTTTTTTAAAATATATAAATGATGTAATTCGGGTTACTCGTATCAGCCCGAACCCGACCCCTATCTTTTTAATGTGTAAATATATGAAAAATTATATGTATAGTCATACAACATTTATTTTTGTATGTATATTTTTATGAGCATTGATATGCTATGTATGCATGTGTGATATTTAAATGATCAAATAACTTAAAAAGTATAAACAATTACTCTATAATACATTTCACAAATGGTCGGTGGCACTGTAGCAGCTACAGTGCCTGCTACAGTACCGGGCCAAAAACTAGCCCAAAATTTGGCCCAAACTAAAAAAAAAAAAAAATTACAAAACGTACCCTCAACTTTTAACTGTTTACGAATTTTTTACATAAATTTTAAAAAAAATAATAAAAAAGGCCCCTCAAGTTTCTTTTATTCGCAACTTTTTTACATAAATTTTTTAAATAAAAAATATACGGACACTAAAACCAATCACTCATAAAGGTAAACCATCACGACATCAATCTTCCACCAAAGTAAAACTTGCAAAATATCTCTCTAGATATAGCAAGTAAAGAAAATATGCCTTAAATGATTCCACAATCTTTTTCGTATAAAGGACATAGAAACGATCTCAAATATCCAAATCCGCTCTTTTAGAGATCGTTACAACCGTAGTAGGTTAGATGTCCAACTTAATCTTTTTTCAAGCGTGAATATTACATTTAATTCGCAAGCGACTTTTATCCAACGGGTCTTTGGAAGAGACCATACTGGTAACTGAATTGCGTCAAAAAGGAGAATCCAACCAAAGCGACATAACAACGCCACAACCATCGTAAAACCTTCTCCATACTCTAACCTTCGAATCGAAAAGAGTAATTTCCCATCCATAATCTTCACGAGCTGAATATATAAAGCTCTCACTCCAGCTCTTGCAGAGCTCTACGAAACGAACACAATAGATCATCATGAGATAAACTTCAACGCACACTGGAAAAAAAATTGAGGTCTCCAATGCATATCCTTCTAGGAAAAGTCAGATGGAAAGTGTTGTCGCCCCTCCTTTTGTCCGCACCAGAACGCAAATGATCTACCCCGTGCCGCATCCTATTTCTTCTGAGAATGAATCCCATCAAATCATTCCATCTGCTCTGACTATGTTGAACCTCCTGTACGATATCCAAACCCTAAAGACGGACGTGCTTCGAACATGTTTTCCCAATCTCCTCTTCATCATCTCCATGATCCTCCTTAATCATTTTAGTCTATAAAGCTATTGTGTTGTGCATCAAAACGCCAAACCTACCTTTGAATAAAAGAGCTTTTATTAAGAGCGTAGAAACTCTAAAAACACCCAAGAACGACCTTCTTCCCATTTCTTTAGAAGTCAAAACTTTATTTCCATTTACCCATATTGGCATTCTTTCCGTTCGTGGCTCTGATACCATTAAAGAAATGACATACTAATGGAAATTCCATAGTTGAAAAGAATACCTTCGCTGGAACCCTTAAAATAATGACATATGGTATTATTTAGCAACGAACCTAGGAACAACATTTTTAGAAGAGTATAGCCTTTCGCCGTTAGATAAAGGTCTTCAAACTTCCATTTAATAGAACGAGCTAAAATATTATTG
Source organism: Tanacetum coccineum (assembly GCA_026074375.1). Classification (NCBI taxonomy): domain Eukaryota; kingdom Viridiplantae; phylum Streptophyta; class Magnoliopsida; order Asterales; family Asteraceae; genus Tanacetum; species Tanacetum coccineum. Next base: position 38,108 of record BQNB010034966.1, read on the forward strand.
ACACTCTCAGCTCACGATTGAACACACGAGACATAAGGCATCCAACTTTGGAACATAAATACGAGAAACGAGCCCTATAGAAGAATTGCACATCCAATTTTCTTGCTGCCCAAAGTCCAACTTGTCCGCTAGAAACCAAACTCCCATGAGTTTACTTTTTGAGCATGATTTATTACCGTAAACACGAAAGCGTACTAAAAAACAGTCCCAACCCACAACACAATAATAGTATCAAATATTAGCCTTCGCTTCCAATGACTCCATGAAAACCGGTCATAGCCGCTATAAGAAAAGATGAGAAACTTAGAAGAGAAGAACCAAACCTGACAAGTTACCTCAAAATTAAGTCCTGCTTCCACACTACTCTTTGCATCGAGATTATGTAGACTCTCCAATGATATCCAATAGAAACAAGAAAACGGCGAGAGTACGGATCACACCTTGCGTATAGGCCATCTAAGGAACTGAAATTCCTAAGTAGGAACCACCCTTACACAATAAAAACCAACCTTTGGAAGAGAGTACAAGCAATTTTGAGATCCAACACGAATACCTACTGTACTCACCAAATCCGAACCTTATTTTACGAATGTTCATTTCCAAGTAAAATAAACCCTACGAACCGAATCATATAGAGCCTTCTTCACCATAAGATTCTACCTTAAAATATCATCGCACAGCTTCTTTTTTCATCCTTACACATTGAAATAAATCCTTTAACATTAATGGACAATCTAGAAGTCTGACCGTTTTATGTGCGCCACAAATAAATCAGATTGAACATCGGATACTAAGTCTTCCAAAACAACCACCAAACGGTTTGCCAAAATCTTGGCAATAATCTTGTATAAACTTCCAATTTAAAGAGATCATGGTGTCTGCGAAATCTTCAATCATTGTTAGCCTCTTGAGAGTTCTTTGGGATCTTAGAGTGATAAACGATAATTTGCTACCTTAGGAAAATTGAGCCCCATGATTGAAGAAGAATATAGAAGTATAACACCGCCTCTACCACGTCATTTTCTAGAAAAGTCCAATATCGACGATAGAAGCCAAATGTAAAACCATCAGGTTCAGGCGATTTAAATGATCAAATAACTTAAAAAGTATAAACAATTAAACACTAATTATTAAATGTTACTTAACCAATGTTTTGTCTGAATACTCACATATAATACACGTTATTCTTATATTATATATACGTTGTCTCAATATTTATAATGCTTCAAAGTTGATATACCATAAAGGTTGCAAAAATCGTGAATTGGTAGTCGAGCTGTCGACCCCCTTGTAGCTTGTAATCGGTCTAGCCGGGATTAATCGGATTGGCATTTCCATCAAGTTTGAGGTATTTCCGACGAGTTTTGGGTATTTCCGGCATGATTTTTAACAAAATCAACTTATAATAGATATAAACAACTATTATAAGCGATTAAAACAAGTTTACCGTGAGATTTGGGTATTTCCTGCAAGATTTGCCGGTTTCCGGCAAGTTTGACCACCATTGATTGTCGTTGACTATGGTTGACAGATTTATTCCACATATTTAGATAATTCGGAAAGATTGGTGGCTCAGTAGCGCATAGGCGGTGATTAAGCAGTCTTGTAAGCCTTTTTTGCAACACTGATTAACATTGTCTGAAATTTAAGTATGAGTGATGTACGTTTTGTGAGACACTTTATGGGTCAAATTCTTTATATTTTTGATAAGTTTGTATATATTTTATGTTTTCGGGATAAGGATGGAAAATCCTCGAATCCCCGCGCGATCCTCTATCCCTGTTGGGGACGGGGATGGGAATGTAAAATTTTCGATAAGACATACGATCCTCGACATTCCCCGTCCCGTTGCCATCCCTACCCTAGGGTGTAAACGAGACGAGATAACTCACGAGGTATTCAATATTAATTTGCAAAATGCTGAAAAAGACTCTATTAAAACGAATCGAGATTGAGATACTTGGGTAGACTTTTTGGTTAAGTTCGAGCTCCAAAACACCAGGCTCGTGAAGTCCCGAGCCTTATCGAGCTAACACTTTTACATTTATTATACATGTAATTGCTTAATTGCCATTACTATAAATGGTAATATGCATACTTAATGAGTTGAGTCGATTTTGATACGGCCGTTATTTCTCGAGCTCGAGCTTAAATATAGCCTTCGTCGGACATGAGTCGAGTTTCGTGTCTGAGTTTTAGTAGTTGAGTAAAGCTCAACCCTGACTGTATTCAGTTTACATTGGCTCGTTCGCACCCATGCCTTATCGCACTTTTCTCAATACGACCATATTATAGGAAATGTTTCTATTTAAGTAATACTAGCACTTCTATCATTTTCTGAAATTTATATAGAACGTCAATAGGTTATTAGGCTTACGATATTTACGCAAAAGCCTTTTATTGCAAAAGACCTGATTTAAAGATGGGCTGAATTATATTTGTGTTCATGGGCCAAAATATGTAACTTCAAAAGTGACAGATCTGGCTAGGGGGCGTTGGTCGGTTCGGTTATCGAGTTGTTTGGTTTGTTCGGTAAATTTTTTTTGTCAAACTGAAAATCAAATTTGAATTCGGTTCGATTTTCGGGTTGACCCGAATAACTCGAATTACACCATTTATTTAAAAATATATAATTACATAGATATTTATCAAAAAAACAAGATTATTTTAAGCATAAAAGTGTTTTTTTATATTATGATAAAATTTTAATAGTATCAAATAAAAAGACTTTTTTTTCATAAAAAGGATAAGAAGGATTTTTGACATTTGATTTAAAATCAACGTACAAGATTTACTATCATCTTTACTAATCATTAAGGGTATAAAGGTAATTTTCACAATTACTCCACTACCTAGGATAAAACATTCGCTTCTTTTCTTTCCCTTCCACGCACACATAAAAACACACGATAACACACAAAATCTTCAATCCCTTTCACTGTAATATTGAATCCGTTCCCCAATATTCAATCAAATTACGGTTTGTAACACCAATCCGTTATTAACATAATTACAATCATGGATTCTAAGCTCAATTTCGAATTTATCCAGAATGTTATCGATTTATAGTAGTGATAATCAAGGTATGTGGCTTTTTGCGACATTAATGTTTTAATTTAGTGTATTTGATAATAAATTTGTGCTATTATTGTAATTTGATATGTAAATTAGTGTTTTTATTGTAATTTCTTGCAATTATGGATTTGTGATTGAAACACATACTCATCACAGATCCTAAATCTTCAAGGTATGTATTTTTTTGTGATTTAGTTGATTTATTCTCTATATTGTATATCAGATTAAGCTTTTTGTTATAATTTAGTGTATTAGATACATAAATTTGTGATATTTAATGTAATTTGAAATATAAATTAATGTTATTAATGTATTTTATGCAAATCTGTATTAGCAGTGAAATTTAATGCACTGATTAGTGTTATTAGTGTATCTAATGTAGAAATGAGTGTTATTAATGTATTTGATACCAAATTTGTATGTGTAATAAATTTGATGCACAAATTAGATTTGTTAGCGTATTTGGTATGTCGATTTATGTTATTATTGTATTTTTGATGCAAATTTGTATTTGCAGTTGAATTTGATGCACATATAATCATGTTTGATGTACAAAATTTGTGTTATTAGTGTACTTGATATAAATTTGTATTTGTAAGGGAAATTTATGCACAAATGATTGTTATCTTACATATGATATATAAATTTGTGTTAATAGTGTAATTTTACAAAAAAAAATCCATATGTAGTGTAATTTGATGCATAAATTAGTGTTATTTATGTATCTAATGCTTGAATTAGTGCTATTCGCGTATTTGGTGAAAAGCTTGTATTTGTAGTACTCTTAATGCACAAATTAGAGTTACTTATTGTTGTATTCAAAGCATAAATTTGTGATATAGTGTTAGTGTTCATCTCATAATGCTAATAAGAAGATAAGTTGTTCCAATAAGCAATCCTAAACACCCCTTAAGTTGAATCTAGTTGAACCCTTTTAGATATAGGGTTTGTGTTTTTTGTCTAGGGTTTATCTTGTGTTGATTGTGATCCACAAATGAAAGTCCACTTACCAAAATGCGCATGATCGTGAATTGTAAAGTTGGGTTATTTGAGTCATTTTACACTTCACATTACTGTTGTTTTGGTTTCAACTTTTTGTTAGGAGATCACACAAACACGGTGAATGTAGGCCAACTGTTGAACCATGTAAATTTTGTGTGTTCTTGTTGAGTCATGTTAACATTGCGTGTTTGATCTTTTGTTCATTGCAACTTACAACTACAATTCGTTTTGTGTGTGTGGTTAACAGTCCTAGCGGTAACATAATATTGAATTGTTTTCGTGTGACATACTTTTATGGTCTTCCTTGTGCACACATAATACATGATTACTCCACTCGCTGTAATGTTTGACTGAGAATTCATGTAATCGTGATCGATAAATATTGGTACATTGGATCATTTAACGTGCAGTGAAATCATGATTTGTTTCATAAAAATCCTACTAACTATTGATGTAGCCAATTGCCTAACCTTGTAAATACTGTCATTAACTCATTTTTTCTGCAAAGCGTCATTGCTATGATACTCTATGTCGGATTTAGCCTAGAGTGAATGTTGATCGTTTCGAAATTTGTTGTGACATGCCCTTATGATGGAGGTGCTTGGAGAATAAGGGTTGAGCTGCCTGATGCATATCCATATAAATCACTTTCAATTAGATTTATCAACAAATTTACCATCCAAATGTCGATGAAATGTGAGCTTCTTTAGTTGTGCATACAAATAAAGTCCGATCCGTTTGTGTAAATGTATCTTATTGAGAATATATACGAGTTCTTTGCACGTCAGGGTCTGTTTGTTTAGATGTTATCAATGAGACCTGAAGTCCGATGTTTGGTAATTGGCCTATCACTATTTTCATCATTTTTTTAGTTTTATTTTGACATTAATTAATGAAGTGTTATCCTTGATTTGCAGATCTGGTGAATGTTTTTGAAGTTTTTCTTCCTCAACTTATTTTGTATCCAAACCCATCTATCCTATAAATGGAAATGCCGCTGCACTAATGATGCGAGACAAGACTGCATATGAGCAAAAGGTTAAAGGTACATATGAAATCAGTCGCTAATCAAAGGTTGACTAAAATTATGGTTATTGTTTGTTAAATCTTTCACTTAAGCATATGGTGCTCAAAGCATAATGCTTTTTTAATTTGCAATGGTCAAATTGTTGTTTGTTTCGTGTTCAGAGTACTGCGAGAGATATGCAAAACCAGAGGATGTTGGGCCGTGCCAGAAGAAAAATCAAGTGATGAGGAACTGAACTTGAGTACGCTTCTAGTGATGTAGAGGTTGCAGGAAAAGTCGACCCTTAAGTGAACTTGTATTTATGTCCTTATGTACAATCAGAACTAGCCTACAAGTAAAAACATTTAGCCCTTTAAAAGGGCCATTTGCGCTAATAATTCCTGTATAAACTTAATTGTCTATCTTAACCTTTGTTCTTTATATCTTATTTGTTTTAAAATTTGGTTTCAAATAATTGATGTTTCCTGTATAAACTTAATTGTCTATCTTAACCTTTGTTCTTTATATCTTATTGTGGAAGAGTTTTTTTGATGTTGTGAGTCAATATTAGCATATGATGGCCTTTTCGTGCTACAGGTATATCGTCAACTAAACATGTAATGCCATAACAAAAATGAAATATAATGTGAAGGCTTTGCTAACATTTGAGTATTTAGTACATATCAATTCCAGACCAAATGTATGATGAGTACATGCGAATCTCAGACTTTATAAAAGAATACATATTTCCTGGAGGCTGCTTGCCATCTCTTAGCAGAGTAACATCAACCATGGCTGTGAAGGATTTCTTGCAACTTTGACAGTTAATAACTTTGTTAAGAACGTCATCTCTATAAAATTGGTACCTAACCGAACAAAATAGGCAAACTGTCCAAAAAGTCAACCGGATCCCGGTCGATGCTTGTTGTTACTGCTCCTGCTGCGGAAACTAAAAATTACCAGGACGCACCCCAGTAAAATTATTAAAATTTACAGGATGAGCTTGATTCCAAGGATGTGGCTGGGCATTTGTTGGTCTGCTTGGTTGTCTCGGATTCCAACTTTGTGCAGCATAAACAAATTGTAGTCTATACGGCTTGTCTGTCTTCTCTAGCCCGTGTCTAATCTTTCACAAACTTTGCCCGCAATCATCCTTATCCGTTTCTCGACTGTTAGGAGTTGTATAGCTCACTGATGATTATTTTCTCGATTGTTAGCAATTGTATAGCTCACTATATTACTAAAAAATACTACTCGTTATGAAATACTATGCTCCTTTTACACTATTTGTATGCACAAACAATGTAATTACAAAAAAATAGTGTAACCGAATATTTAAGCTTAAACTTTTCTAACTTTCCTATGAAAACGAATGCACATTTAGACCATTCTAATGCACAAAAAGTGTTATTTCAGACAATAGAGTGCTTATTACCTAAGCATGTCACCTTTACTAACGTCGTATGAAAAATACTACATATTTAGACAATTTTTAATGCACAAAATAGTGTTATTCTTAACGGTAGCACACAAATAACGGTCACCTTTACCAGCATCCTACTTAAACTAACACACATCTAGACCGTTTTTAATGCACGAAACAATGTTATTCCACACAACTCACGGTTATCTAAACGTATTATGTTTTAATAATTTCCTACTAAAATTAATGCACATTTAGACTATTTTTAGTTCACAAAAAGTGTTATTTCACACAGTTCACGATTATCTATATATATTGCACTTTACTAAATTTCTACATAAATTAATGCACATATCGACCATTTTTGCACAAAACAGTGTTATCTCACTTACCTCACGGTTATCTAGACGTATCACGTTATGCTAGTTTCCAACAGAAATCAAATGCACATTTCCACTATATTTACTGCACAAAAAAGTGTTATTTCGCACAACTCACAATTATCCATCCGCGTCATACTTTTACTAACATCCTACAAATATTAATGCACATATTGACCATTTTTTGTATGACAAATATATATGGGGAAGTAATCAACATTTGGCACAAGTGGTCTAGTGGTAGAATAGTACCCTGCCACGGTACAGCTGCAAATTACAATGAGGACATCAGCGCTCTATGTGATGTTGGGTCATCACAATCATTTCGATTATTCGAATAATAAAAAGTGCTTCTGAGCAATTAGTTTTTTGCTTCTTTTTTAGATCCAAAGGAATGACATACATAAATAAGTAGCCGAGTTGTGCAACATCGTAAAACATGACTTGGGATTTTTACCTAAAGAATACAAACTGTAAACTACAAGTCACCTAATGAATAACAAATAAGTATTAGTGTTATGATCCCACATCGGCCAAGTATGGAATTGGTTGATGGTTTATAATGTCTAGGTGTCCCCTTCTCAAACAAGCTAGCTTTTTGAGTGAGTTCTACACTTGGACTTATGAACCGATACGAGCCTAGTATAGGATAGGTTCGTATCAATTGGTATCAGAGCTAGCCCTACCTTTCGAGGTTCCAATACTCGGAGTGGTGGCCTATGGAATGGTGGCTTGGACCCAAAAAAGAAGGGTGCCAACCGTGACCAACATAGCCGTGTCCCACGAGCTCGGAGCGGTGGCCTATGGAGTGGTGGCTTGGACCCAAAGAGGGGTGCCAACCGTGACAAACATAGCTGTGACCAACGAGGATGTTAGTTCTTTAAAGGGTAGGGTATTGTTATGATCCCACATCGGCTAAGTATGGGATTGGTTGATGGTTTATAATGTCTATGTGTCCCCTCTTCAAACAAGCTAGCTTTTTGAGTGAGTTCTACACTTGGACTTATGAACCGATACGAGCCTAGTATGGGATAGGTTCGTATCAATTAGCCAGTTAGAAAGTCGAGGAAGTAGTGTCATGTTTTGATCCATAATATTTTCATCAAGTTTGTTTTTTTGAACATCTTCATCAAGTTGACTTTATCTATTTTTGACCCTTGACACAACCTTTATATACATTATAGTAGAGAAAGTATAGCTCTAATTATTGGGATTTCTAACACCTTAATCTGCAGAAGGGTTTGTAGAAACTAATGAGTTCGGCTATCGGCTTCTGTAAACATACTCATGTATTGTGATTATTTCAGTACTACATTGCAGGGCAGTCAAGCCCTTAACTACTCCTTAGAATTCTAAGGAAGTTGCGCCTTTCTTATGTCAATGAAAACAATTTACCTCATTAACTACTCCTTACTAATAAATCAGCAATGTGCCTTCTGAGAGATCATCGAAGTTCTGTTCTAACTCAACCAGCATGGATTCATGGTACAAATTTCATACCATCATTTTAGAGTATAAGCTGCGTGTCGATGGTACAGAATTCGAAAATGAGTAGCCTGATTACATAAATAAATAAATAAGCTACATTAATACTAGATTTAGTATCTTGCATCATGTAAATTTTGACCTAAAAACTTGATCGGTAGCAGGGAGAAGATAAACATATTATTATTAGAATATAATTAAGTAGGAATATCAAACACAAGACTCAGAAGTTAAACACATAAACCATAAGATACCTAAGTTTACTTGTTTTTGTTCCGTAAGCAACGGGCATTTAGTCCAACCCTTATTTAACTGGTTCCTAATCATAATTTCAAGGAAGTTGCACCATCTTTTTATAAATATAAAAGTTCTACGTAATCTAACATTATGATTAATCTACAATTCCCTAATGAAACTTAACATACTTTTACTTTCATCATGTTGACTTAATGTGGTTTTGACTGAATCGATATGTAATTGTACCTACTAAATGGTAGTATGACCAAAATCATATTTTTTAAGTAGTGATTGACATCAAAGTAGAGAAACTATAGCTATCAGGGGGTTAGCTTTCGGATTTTTTAATAAAATATGATACCATTTTTGATGCACAAAACAGTATGCACATTTAGCCCATTTTTTATGCACACAACAAATTTATTTCAACCCATGACTTTTTAATTACCTAGACCTTTTTCTACAAGTGGTATATAATTAAAAAAGACTTGATATGAATAATTCAATATTAAACTTACCATTAATCCTGCATGGAATTTGGGCTTCTCAATCTCACTTCATAGTTGCAAATTTGTGACCATATGTTGATAACTCCAATATGCACATATTCGTTTCTCGATCGTAAAAACCTGTATAGTTCACTTATTATTATTATTTATCTCGTTTGTAATGCATAAAAACATGTACATTTTAGCCGAAAACATGCTGATTTCTAGCGCCTATCACTTTGCCTAACTTCGTATTACAACTAATGCTCGTTTAGCTCGTATTTAATGCACAAAACATGTAAGTTTGAGCCGAAAACATGCTGATTTCTTGCACTTATCACTTTTCCTAACTTTCTGTGAAAACTAATGCTCATTTAGCCCGTGTTTAATCCATAAAAACATGTAAATTTTTTGCTGAAAACATGCTGATTTCCTGCACTTATCAATTTGCCTAACATCCTATTAAAACTAATTGTAACAACCCCAAAAATCACAACGCAGCGGAATACCACATGGGGTGCTACTTCATAATACACAGCGCTAGATACAAGAGAACGACCTCTAAATGTGTCGTTTGTAAAACAATCTCGTTGATTTTCTGAAATCAAAATAATAGTTGTCCCATAATTGCATCACCATGAAAAACTTGAATGTAAAGACTCCAATGCACATCAAATAATCCAAGCATCTAATTCACCTGAGAAAAACATGCTTAAAAGTGTCAACATTAAAGTTTGTGAGTTCATAGATTAGTTTAAATATGAATGTAAGTTTCAAATGAATGTATTTGTCCACTGTGTCATCACAGTACCATGTAAAAATCCCAAAGATTTATAAAGAATGCATGACACATTTTATGTCACCAAAAGTACCAATCTTATCCCAAAGATTTATAAAGAATGCATGACCAAATTAATGTCACCAAAATATTTCAAGTATGTATTGTCACTTTATTCAAGGCACAGTAAATATCCGTGTGAGTATAAAACAATGTTTACGATTACTCTAAGTTCATGAAACTGCGACGTAGACTTGTATGTATGCCACTTTATTCAAGGCACCGTAAGATTGTACCCATCGTAGGTGTTCCCTCCAAGAACACCCGGGCATTTATGAAAATAATATGTGTATGTGATTGTTGGCCCCGCAGGCGCCAATCCAATCGTATTCCGACATGTTATAACGTTCGTTTGCCGAGTGATAGCTAATCACCCGAACGGGGATTGTCAATCCCGAATAGATCTATTTCATAACATTCGCGCTCACCCTCCAAGTGATTTACAGTTCATGCAACCTAAGCTAATCCGAAATCATAAAAGTATAGTATGCGTTTACGTTCAAAAAGTAAACCAAGTATTGTATCTCCTCGCGAGATATATAAATGAGTATGTAAACCAAACAGGTAATCAACCATGTAAATGCGTTTGTAAACATGTATGCAGACGAGTTGAAAATGAGCACGTAACGAGTTTAAATCAAACACGTAATTGAATTTGTAACAAGCATGTTCTCACCCCAAAATATATGTAAAACATGTAAAACGTGGGGCTATGAACTCACCTTGATGTTGAAGAACGATTGATAGGTAGGCATCTAATTCACTTTGATGATGAAGAATGATTGACAGATAGGCATCTAATATGCACAATACGAACGGAAGACGAAGCTGCCTGACCGTGAAGATGCAGCTTAACTTAACGGCTAAGTCCCACTAGCCTAGGATAATGTGTTTGGGTTTCCCGGTGAATTGTTATGTCAACGCGACGCGTTGATAAAGATTTAGATTTAACGTTGTAATGGTTTGGTGGTTGGTTAAATAAATAAATTTAGAATATTCCCAAAGTGTGTAATATATATACTTTATATATTACATATGAAAAATAACCCTTATATGTAATTTTTAAACTGAAAATCCTCGCGAAAGTAAAATGTCATTACGAACAACTTTAGTGTTTCACGGAGGTGAAACGGATCGAAAGTGTCAAATGTTTTAATTAATAGATCTGTCAGATTTAATATATTGAAAATAATTTATTACTATTATAAGTGTATATTCCTGATTTTAACTCCAGTTTCTTGTTATTGGGAGTTAAAAGTCAGTTTTAGTTCTAAACGTCATATAAAAATAGAAACTCATTATATTTGTAAACCAAAAAGCGATCTTTACAAAATCTCGAATCATGAATCTTGTTCCGTTTTCTGCTCTTATTCATTCGTTACTAAACGCGCAAAGTCGTTTTTAGTTCAAAACTCGCTTCTAACATATCTAGTATCGCTTATAACATTATTTCAATCCCGTTTTTTATATAATATCACATTTTACTTAGAGTCGCAATTTAAACAAAATTTCATCACATATACATTTTATCGATAATATAAACGAAATAATCGAATACTTTTAAATTAAACGCACCCTTTTTCGGTGTCAACACAATCAAACGCACCCGTTTCGGTGTCACAATATCAAACGCACCCATTTTCGTTGCAAACCAAACCCGACCAAACAACCCGACGCCCCGGCTGTCCCCGGCTGTCCCACAGCCTAACCCGACACCCCGTCGTCGGTTGTTAACCCACAACCCGACCGCACCCTTTGCGGCTGACCCGAAACCCAAACCAACCCAAACCCGACGCACCCCGTGTGGTGATAAACCACGAAACCAAACGTACCCCGGCTGTTTGACAGCCAACCCAAACATCCCCCGGCTGTTAATGACAGCCGAACCAACAAACCCCCCCCCCCCCCGGCTGTGTTCGCAGCCAACCAAACCCACCCCTCGTGTTGATATAAAAACCAAACGCATCCTTGCGTGTGAAACCCGAGAACCAAACGCCCCTTGGTGGTGGCTAGTTAGCAAACGGCATAAACCACCCGCACCCTTGTTGCCCGAGAACGAAACCAACGCACCCTATGGCTCGTGTCTTCGACCGAACGCACCCTTGGTGCTTAAAATAAACCAAACGGACCTATAAGCGGTGGCTGTCACCGAAACAAACGCCCCTATTTGCCATAAAATGAGTCGAACGCACCCTTGGAGGTGATTTATATCAAAACCAAACCCACCTTTGTGGTGGCTGTCGTCGGCTAAAAGGAGGGGGGAAACCGCGAGTGAAGGAGAGTGGTATGGGGGATCGAGTAGATCGGGTGGAGATGAGTATTTTTGGGTTTGGCCGGAAAAGTCACCGGAAAACCTTTTCGGCGGCGGCCGGCGATGGTGGTGGTGGCCGGCGGCGGCGCCGGTGGTGGGGAGAGGGAGCGTGTTTATTTATGTGTGTGTGTTGTTAGAGATGAAATGAAAAAAATATATATAATTTTTATATATATATAAAACTTTAAAATGAAAGTGTAATGTGTATAATAATTGAGGGTTAAAATTGAAATATTGCCACAGGGACCGTATGTGTAATTATTGAGAAACTTTTATAATATATTGGTTCGGGACTCATTTGAATGACTTAACGGACGATTCAACAAACGAAACTTGCGCCATTGTTTTCCAAATCATTTTTCTGATAAAAATGAGTATTTATTTGATAGTGTTTCATAAATATTTTCATAACATTTATAAAAATATTCGTTACTTATTTTTCTGTTTCTAAAACTTTGCAAGGACATTTCAGTCACTTTCTGACTGTTTTCGGGTCTCGGGCAAAACTAAAAAGTTGTCTGGAATGTCGTTTTACATCAAATTGCTTTAGAGTTCGAATCGTGAAAACGTGATTTAGTGGTTCGTTTTTTGATAAATCAACTTAGGAATAACATATATCTCTTTTAAATATGTTCCGAAAAATTACCGGTTACGCAGTAATCGCTTTTATATGACAATAAAAGACCAAAAGTCAAAAAGTCGAGTCAGACCCTAAAAGTCAAAGAGTAAAATCGTCATTCAAAATTTTGAATATTCTCGGATGTTACAACCTCATTCTTCCTATATGTGACAAGTTGTGCCTTAACAGTATCTAGTCCTCTTTTATAAGTAGATGCCTTAAATTCAGTTTGATGTAGTTTAACATGCA
>BQNB010034967.1:1419-51219 GCA_026074375.1 Tanacetum coccineum
AATTCATTTTGGCGGGTCGTTTTTGATAAATCAATTTGAGAATAAACTATATCTTCTCGTTTTCAAGTCAAATAAGTTAGAAAAATAAAATATCAAATGAGAGATAATAATAATTATTAGTATTTATAATTTAAATACGTTTCTAAATTTTACCGGCTACGCGGTAATCATTTTTATGTGACCGTAAAAGGTCAAAAAGTCAAAAGTCAAGTCGGACCCAAAAAGTCAAAGGGTAAAATAGTAATTTAAAATATCGAAAATTGCGAGGTGTGACAGTTAAAGCCTTTCACAAGAACAGTGTCTTTCTTCAATATCAGATGGATGAATGCCATATACTGCTGACAAATAAAGTTGATTTGAGTAATCATGAGGGTCATCAAATTCTGAGAAATATATATGAACCACTGCCCTTAGGAGGACCACCAGGTCAGGTAACTATTCAACCATAATTCTTCTTCAATAAGGATCTGGATTATCTGCTGACAGGTGACAAAGAGCGAAAAATTGCCTTATCCATATCCAAGCTCAAAGCCGCTCGTTACCTAGACTTTGGCCTTGAAGAATTAGTTCCTTCGTTGTGGGTTGAGAGTGAACGCGAATATGACATCAGTGCGGTCTATGGCATCACTCACTGGTGGTTTAGGAGGAAGGAATTCTATATCAACAAACACAGTGAGTCCTCTGATCGTGAAGCAGTCAGATCGCACATGCGAATTCTCAGTGTAGTCAGTGTCAAAGTGTTTGAAAAATATGGATACAACTACCTAAGAGAGATAATTCTTCGCCGAGCTGATTACCAAGAATACAAGATCTCGGAAAAGGATTTCAAAAATCTTCATCCAAACGATTTTGAAGATCTGTTCCTTCTCAATATCCAAGAAAAGCTCAACCATCTGCCCAAGACAGACAAGACTAGTCTTCACACTGCCGTCAACATGTGGATAAGAAACCTGGTGATCAGGAATCGTGTGGGAGACTTGCAACTCGGGATTGAAAGCTATCAAACAAAGGTCAACCTTGAACGTCCTAATTGGGATGCAGCCGACTATTACTTCAAAGAAGACTATACGATCGTCCCTAAGCCAAGAGCAGTTGTCTACAGAGACAGAAATAATCAAAGAAAGCTGATGAGGCTGAATGAGCTTCACAAGTTTAGTGATGGGACGTTGACAAGAGTCATGGAAAAGCTGGACCAAATGGTTAAAGACTTTCATCTGTTCGAGTACAATAAGGGCATGGAGACCAGGAAGTGGTCAGAGGATGACAAGAGAAGAAGCAAAGACTTCATCACAGCTATCGAGAAAAGACTACAGATCAGAAGGATCTATCGAAGTCTGGAAAGCTTTGTTGGAGGAAGAATAAGAGATATTGACTACAGGCTGATCAACAGAACAACGTAACGACATCGTCGTTACAATCAAAAGGTCAATCTTATTTCTTATTGTGAATAATATACCTTGTACATTAGTAGCTAGTAAATCTATTGATGGTTCGGTGTAGGAGTAATTTATATCCCTCAACGATTGAGGGGGAGCAGTTATATGTCTCTTACACGACTTGCGAATTAAGGCCACACTTTTCTCCTAAATTTTATAACATATTTAAATCAATTGATATCCAAAATGTCAAAGAACAAAAGGGTTTAAAATTTTTGATAAGGGGTGAAAAAAATGTGATTTAAGATATGTGTATTTAATAAAGATTCAGTGTATTATTACGACTATATGTTAGCGCCCAAACATGTAAACAATTTCGAATACCGAAAAAGCACATTTTGAGGTGGTAGGCGTTTTGAATAAATGTCTCAAAAATTAATCGAGGTACTAAACGCTTTGATATTTATATCATAAGTACCTTAATTGAATTTTCAATTGGTTTTATGGAAAGGAGAATTGTACCAAAAGACCGACCATGCATTTTAATTAATTGGAGTTTAAAGGTTGTTAAGGTTAGTACTTTTCCCAAATGTGCAACCATAACCGGAGAGGGATTTCCCGGGGACAATCCACTAGTTAGTGTAGAAGTCATTAGGTATGACATGGAAAAGGAAAGTTAAACAGTGCGAAAAAGGGAAAAAGTGGTCCGACGAGATGGACTAGTACGGGAATAAAACCCAACAAGAGTTCTAGTAATGAGTCTCGCGTAAGCCATGAAAGGGTTTTTTTTTTTTTAAAGAATTGTTAAAGATTAATGGGTGTTAAGAAAGAAGCCACTCCATTCACTTAGGCAGAAACGGGGTCAATTTCATATGCTGCCGGAATCACTTAGATGATTCTGACATTGAATGATCGAATCATGGACCCTCAGTGAATGATGCAATGCAAAACCCTCACCTTAGCCACTCTGAATCTTTCAAAATATTTTTTATTTCATTTCTTCACGGAGACTAAACACATTTATCTATTGACTTTCTCACTCCAGGAGTTAGGTGATATTTGAACAGGTGGTAGTCTGCTCCAGACTCTCTGATTTCTTGACCAAAATGCTACTATTGAGTCTAGAGACAAGAGAATCGTCTATTAATCTCATTAGGACACATATCCAAATTTCTCTGTCGTTCACACTCTGTGGAAAAAAGTCTATCCTACATGAGTCCCCTACGCATTTTCATTGTGATATTGCCAGGAACATCCGAGTTTTTTGTGAAACGATGGTTTTTCACAATAAAGTGGGAAATCCTGCTAGAGCCAACATCAAATCAAGCTCTAGGTTGTGTTTGTGATGACTTGTGCGATTCTAAGGAATCAATCTTTTTGTCGTGACAACTGGAAAGAAACGATGGTGCGGATTCTTATGTGGAATTCATCAATCTTGTTCCAGTTTAAGAAAATAAGAAATGACGGTTATTGTCATGTTGACAAAAATTCAAAACTCTCAAAGTGTTACAAAAAATCTTTCATAAGAAACACTTATGTCTGTCTTTTTCAAATCAATTTTCTCTTTATTACTAACTGTTTTACATTACAGCGATATCTTTATAATTTAAAATAAAAAGGATTTAAAGATCTTGGAGAGTAGATGAAGATGGATATTCCCAGTTCCTGAGATGTCAAGTAAATAACCGAATGCCAAGACAAGACCTACACTTGTTATGATGTTATGAAAGACCTCATAAAGGTGTCAAAGCTTCTGCAAACTCTGATGTTATGTATTTCTTCACAATGTCACAAGATGGTGATTCATCACAAGATGATGTAAGATTATGTTTGGGCGATGATCTCAAGAAAGCTCAAGATCACAGTCAAAGACAAGCGTAAGATATTCAAAAAGGCATTTACTCTCCCAAATGTAAAAGTGATTAAATGTCTACGAGCTAAAGTCTGAAGTTGGATATAGTGAATTATTTAAAGTTTGTTATTTTCAGGGGTGACCTCCCTTTGGGGGGAGAATTGTAGATATTAGAAAAAGAAACTCGGTTCACCCGTGTATTTATTGTTTTTTATAGCTCGTAGTTTAATAGTTTTAATAGTACGTTTTCGGTTTTTTTAAGTCGGGTACGAATTACCCGCGTATATTTGTAAAGTACTATATACAGCCTCTTCCTACTTTGGAAGAAGGCAATGCTTAGTCATTTATTACTTTTCATTGAAAAACCATTTCTCTCTCTAGTTATTCTCTCTCAAGGTGTTTCTCTCTCTAGGTACGACTAGCCAAATCCAAGTAAATCGACCCGTGTTATTGATATAGGAATATAACCACATGGAATGGTGGTGGAAAAAAAACAAGCATTGAACATCCAGATGATCAGATTATGCTGCTTTAGAAGATATTGTCTATTCAGTTGATGATGATTTGTTTGGTTGCAGATGCTGGACATGAAACAATTTGATTCATTATGGCTGTCCTGTCCTATTCCAACTACAAGATACATTAAAGATCATTTCACAAGTTGACAGGATTATTGGGAGACTTGATTTCGCACCTCAAACAAGAAGAATGACAAAGAATTTGGTAATGAAAACATGGTTTTTTTGTAGTTCTGTTCAGCAAAGAACAAAAACCCATAAAAGACTTTCAAAACTATTAGTTTGCTTGGCTTTTTTCACAAGAAGGAACCAAAAAGGCAATTATGCATTGAAGGATCTAAGCTGATAGAAGCTATGCAGGAAGAGCTTCTACAATTCAAGTTACAAGAAGTTTGGACTTTGGTGGAGTTATGTAATGGAAAAAGGGCTATAGGCATTAAATGGGTCTTCGAGAATGAAAAGGATGAAAGAGGAATTGTGATTAAAACTAAAGCAAGAATTTGTTTGCTCATAGATACACAACGAAAGAAGAAGGGATTGGATTTGATGAAGTCTTGCCCCTTGTTGCAAGAATAAAAGCAATTAGGCTATTTTTAGCCTATGCCTATTTAAAGACTTTGGGGATGTACTAGATGGATGTCAAGAGTGCTTTTTCTTTTTGGTAAGATGAAGAGGATGTCTATGTTTATCACCACCAGGATTTGGAGATCCAGGAACTTCCAGGAGTAGAGACTCATTTCTGGTTGCAGAGTGTTCAAGAACTTGTAATTAATCTCACAATTATCTTTCTTATAACATACTTCTTCAAATCTTTAATTAACTTTAAGTACGAAGGTATCAAGTAACTTTCTCTCTTCAGATGCTTTAACAAAGTTCATACTATATAAAATTTGCAGCTTCTTATCTTGTTCACATACTCAGAATCACAATTTGCCTTTCAAGTGCATCATACACTCTTTGTAGCAGTTCGTTGTGCTATCAATAAGGAATAAATGTCATTTGGATGCCCTTGAATCAAAGAGATCTTGCAAGATGATCAATCCTTCAAATTTATTTCTCTTCAGTAGTCCAAAATTTTGGATCTTTAAGAGTAGGAGGTGCATTTGGTGCAGTTCCAGCAAGTGACACTTGAGCAACAACAGGCAATGGTTGTTCACCATGAGTAATAGAATGAATCATTACTTCACCATCCGTTTGCTCTTCAAGATAGTTCATAAACCTTTCATGCCACTGAGAATATTCACCCCGATATAATAATGGAGTCCGCATTGTCGAACCAACCATTATCACGTCTCGACTCATCTTGTCTCTTACAAATATCCTAATACTCAACGTATAATCCTGCAAAGCTCGCTCAATTAATCACCACAAACTAACTTTCCTTTTGATTAATTGAAGTTGTTACAACTAACCATGGCATAAATACATTCCTTATTTATAGCCATCTTGGTTACTAAACTTTCCTAACTTAACACAAATAGTCCCTCCACTTTTATAATAGTGCTAAACAGATTATTTCTTTATTTCTAACAATGGATTAAAGTCTAAATGACTAATTGAGTTTGTGGTATTTGAAAGCTAATTATACTTTGACTTTTCTCACTTCCATACAAATGTTTTTACAAACTCACATGTATTCCTTACATGTACAAGTCCTCACTTCTTCTATACACTCCTTCTACCCATTCTATCTAATCACTTATTTACTCTTCTTACCCAACAAGTGATTTCATCTCCTCTACACATATTGTAATCATCTTCTTCCTTAAACCATCTCATAATCACAATGCCCACTCGTTTCTCTCTTATTGATAATGTGATTATTAACCCAAATCAATCCTTTGATTTCTCCTAAACACTCATCAAGCCTAAACACCCTTCTTCACATAAACCTTCTATAAATAAACCTTAAACAATGCCAGCTCATATTCTCTTACACAATGTACCTCTCTTGTATTTGTTGTACTTCTATGTCTCTTACATTCCCAACCAATATCTAATATATCTTTTCAAAACATTCTCCACCACATACTCACTATTCACCTTCTTCCCTAATAAAGAGTTAATTACATGTTTGGTCTTTGTGGTTATGCCTAAATTGCATGTCCCATCCTAAAAACTCATTAATTACACTAGATGTTCATATGGTTGTCAAAAAGGAGCTGACCAGCCCTTTGACCCTAATCCCATCTAAATTTTTGTTAAGTTTCTGAGTCGTCAGGGGCAAATATGTCCGTTCACATTTATTATACACCTAACTTATACAAACCTTGACTATTTAACTCTTTTATTACATATCTCATCCCTTTTTCTCCCCTACCTCTTATATATGCAATCCTTGAGCTGGTTCTTCATTAGCTAATCATGGTGAAGCAAAGTTTTGATTTGAATGTACCTAAAGATAGCTTAAACACTAATGAAGTTACACAAAATGGTAAGAACATAGTCTATTTTTGTGTTTACTTAATTGTTGTTATGCATGTGGTACAATTGTTGATAATGTTATGTGGTTATAATTGCATGTGGTACCCCTAAGTCAGTCACATTTGAAATCCACCATGGCGAGTGCTTTACGGCAACACCTAGCAGGTCTTACATTAGTGGACAGGTTTCATCAGTTAATGTTGTTGATATTGATGAGTTTTGTCTACATGACCTTAAAGACATGGTAGTTAAACTGGGTTATGGTGTAGCAGACTTAATGTACTTCCAATTTTTTAGACCAATATTAGGCTTAGATTATGATCTGCACCCTTTGAATGTTAATGCTGATTTGTTAGAGATGGAAAAGTATGTTAAGGACTATAAGATCATTTTTGTTTATGTTGTCATGGAAGTATGTTAAAAGAAGGGTCCTATAGAAATTGATAGCAATCCTGATGTGAATAGAAATTTAACACATATGTGTCTTGTAACATTCCGTATTTTCAGGTCATTTACGACGTCATCTATTTTACTAATTATATTTTTTTCTTCTAGTACACGTTTACTTTTAATTCTTATTACATAGTAAAATCGCGTAAACTAAAAATCAACAATTAACGTAAACGAACACCAAACGAATTAAAGTTTTCGTCAAGCAAGCAATATATTATTTTTACGAAAGTATTAATCAACTTTTTATATTTTATTTTTATTGGTTGCGTAAAACGTTTACGTTTCGCAATAAAATTACGTTTAGGAATTTTCGGAACCACAAAAAAATTAATCTACGCTTCAACAAATACCCATTTTTATTTTTCAATGCTCAAGCTTATAAAACATTACCCATGGTTGTTAATTGGGATGCCACACATAAAAAGGAAATATCCAAGACTTATCAAATTTCAAGTATACACTTTAATCACTTATAAATAAAAACTACACTTTACATTTAACATACACATTTTAACTTTAAGTAATAACTAGCCATTTCTATCAAAATAATATCTAGATAACACAATCCTTGAATTCATGGGATCACTTCCATCTTAGGAGACATAAGAACACATATCATAAATTAAGGCTTAGTTTTGACTAGGAACATTGACCAAACATCTTCCTTAAGACCCTCATTGTGTTCCAAAGACCATAAGACCTCCATGAAACCCTCAAAGTGTTCTTTGACTAGTCCTTGTGGTATTTAAGGCTTTTGCTAGTGGTAATGCACACACACTTCTCATTCTTAAGGTGTAAAACACAAAAAGCTCTCCTCCTTCCCCCTCTTAGCTCACGGCTCACTCAAACAACATACCAAATCCATACCAAATTTTATTTAACACATTTACATACATTCCTATAACATATCTAAGATGTCCTAAGAAGATTTGAAGTCTTGGTTAACCATTTACAAGTATTGAAGCAAAGAATGGAAGATTAGGGTTTAGGGTTTCAAGATCTTGCAAGCTTTGGTTTATAATCTAAACAAGGGTTTAGAACATATTTCTCATCATCATACATCAATATAAGGTTATCTAAAACCCTTTATGAATTTACAATTATGATTTTATGTGTTTATAGTTCTATATAGCAAAATCACCATTAGGATGCTTTTAAACATGTAAAACATATTTTTTCTTGTGATTATAATTTTGTACACTTATTCATGTGTTATGTGGTTGAATATATTATGGTATAATGGCTTGTGGAAGACTTGTGATTAATTTATGTAGTTAAAAAGTATATAAAAACAAAGTTATACAAATAAACTCAAAAGATATATAAGGGGCTGTTTTGGTCCGAATTTTTGAACATGGATTTTATATTTTATAAAAATAGTACATCTCATGACGATTCCAAAATGATAAGAAACTCAAAAAACCGATTTATAACGAAAAAGATACGACGATTACAAGTTTACGATAATTAATACTTTTATAAATATAATTTTATAAAAAGTTACTGTTCATCAGGGACTTTATTTTTGGAAAAACATCATAAAAAATAGAACTTTTAAAAACGAAGATGTACTCGAAAGAATCGCTAAAAACGGAGTTAAAACGAATAAGTTACGACATTAACGAGATTTACGATAACTAAATCTATAAAAATAAATATATAACTGTTATGAACAGTAAAAATCACTATTCATCAGAAAATCTCAGATTTTGAAAATGTTATATTTTAATAACTCGTCTGAATACGAAGGCGTGGACGTAAGAAACGAAAGAAACAGACTTAAAACGAGAAAGTTACGCAAGTTTTATTAAAGTATACTTATAAACGTTTTTACTTTATAAATATGATTTCACTAAAACGATTAGATGGTGATGTAACTATATAGAATTATATGTGGTATTAGTTAATCAAAGTACTATATTACTAGGGAGTTTCATAATGAGACCTCTTCGGGGTGGCGTATCGACGAGTTGTTGGATTTACGATTTAAAGTGTCCTAGCTCCTCATACGTCACTACATGACCTCTTAATTATGATAGCCCGAACGATAGTATGATGAGCTATACGGGGGGACTATTAAATATATTAATTTTCCAAATAATAGTGGTGGGGGTTTTTAAAGTAAACATTTTTTTAAACGGGGTTGGTGGTTGGGGGGGGGAAATTCCCTTTATTGGATTAGGTTGCCTTCGGATTCCTTCGTGGCGCATTTTTCTATTGTGAATACTTGTTGATTACCATTCACTCGAGGTGAGTTCATAGCCCCCTTTTCACTACGTGATTGTTTTTACAAAATCTACGGGGTGAATTACATTGCTTGTTTTACTATTGGACACAAGTGTTTTTTTCAAAGTGTTTTCAAAGTGTTTACAAAGTGTATGCTATCCAGATTACTGCCTGATTATTATTGACTAAGTACTTATTGCCGTGAAGTCCCTATTTATCATGAACCGTTAATTGCTATTGTAGTAAGCGCGAGTGTTGTGGATAGATCTATCGGGACTGACAATCCCCACCTTTCCTTGGGTCACTAGTTTGATCAAGGTGCATTTAACATTGAGAGGTGTTAGGTTGTTGGCAAGCATCCTATATTCTGATTGGGGCACAAATCTAGTTAAGGCTTCGGGGTCATGAGCTTAGTGCAATAATAAACGTTTTGGACTACTGAATGTGTTTCAGAGTCTACTATTACTTCGATCTTGTGGTCCACCCTTTTTACCGATTAAACCTCATGATTTCCTATCCAACCTTTGTGTTGACTTTTAGCATGTAATTTCAGGTCCTAGGGTATGAAGATTGGAGGGGGATATTGAAGTTTACAACAATCGTTTCCACGAACTAGTGCTGATGTGTCCCGAATTGGTGTCTACTGAAAGTAAGAAAATTGAAAAGTACATTCGTGGGTTTCCTGAAAGAATCAAAGGAAATATCACTTCTTCAAAGCCTGCAACTCTGCATGATGCCATCATCATGGCTCGTGAACTAGTCGAGCAAGCCGTTCAGGGTAGGGCTGCAAGAATTGGTGAAAGCAATAAACAGAGATGGGAAGACCACTAAAGAAACACCAACAACAATAACCATAACTACAACAATAATCAAAACCAAAACAACAATCATCACCAGCAACAAAACAAGAGACAGGAAACTGTCAGGGCATATGCTGCAGCCCCAGCTGGAGGTAAGGTTTATGCTGGAAACCTACCAAAATGCAATCGATGCAACTTACATCATCATGGACTGTGTCCTCCAAAGTGCCAGAGATGTCAAAGAATGGGTCACCTGGAGAAGGATTGTAGAGCTAGGCTTCAGGGTGCAGGTAATGACTTCCTGCAGAATGTGACATGTTTTGGGTGTGGTGAGAAAGGACATTTCAAGGACAGGTTCCAAGAGCAAGGAACCAGCAGAATGAGGGAGCTCGTGGGAGAGCTTATGTGGTGATTGAAACTCCGCAGCAGAATCCGAATGTGGTCACGGGTACGTTTCTTCTTAATGATCACTACGCTTGTATCCTCTTTGATTCTGGTGCTGAGAAGAGTTTTGTATCTTCTGCGTTTACACATTTTATTGATATTGCCCCAACCGCTTTAAACACTAGTTATGAAATTGAATTAGCAGACAGAAAAGTCGTTAGCACCAATACCATTTTACGTAGTTGCACCTTAGTTTTGTGTAATCACGTGTTCAAAATAGACTTGTTACCAACCCGGCTAGGTAGTTTTGATGTTATCGTTGGAATGGATTGGTTGGCATACCACCGAGCTGTCATCGATTGTTATGAGAAGATTGTCTGTATTCCTCTTCCGAATGGTGAAATTCTTAAAGTTCAAGGTGAGAAGCCGGAAAAGGATCTTGGATCACTTGCGTGTATCAAGGCTGATGAGAAAAAGCTTGATGACATTCGTGTTGTCCGAGATTTCTCTAAGGTATTTCCAGATGATCTGTTAGGTTTACCTCTTGAGCGAGAGATAGAGTTTCGCATCGATCTGATTCCAGGCGCATCGCCAGTTGTTAGATCTCCATTCCGGTTAGCCCCTTCAGAAATGCTTGAATTGTCGAACTAGCTTAAAGAACTTCAAGAGAAGGGTTTTATTCGACCGAGTCACTCACCATGGGGAGCACCCGTGCTTTTTGTCAAGAAGAAAGACGGTTCGATGAGAATGTGTATTGACTACAGGGAACTAAACAAGTTGACTATGAAGAACCGTTACCCTCTCCCCAGAATTGATGACTTGTTTGACCAATTGCAAGGTGCGTGTTGTTTCTCCAAGATAGATCTTCGTTCGGGATATCATCAGTTAAGAGTTCGAGAAGAAGATATACCGAAGACCGCGTTTAGAACACGTTATGGGCATTTTGAGTTCATAGTCTTGTCATTTGGGCTGACAAACGCGCCAGCAATATTTATGGACTTAATGAACCGTGTCTGCAAGCCGTATTTGGACAAATTCGTGATTGTGTTCATTGACGACATCTTAATCTACTCAAAGTCAGAAGAAGAGCATGAAGTCCACCTGAAGACGATTCTGAAGAAGAACATGAAGTCACCTGAAGCGGATTTTTAGGACTTACTCGCAGAAGGAGAAAGTTATACGCCAAAATTTCTAAAGTGTGAATTTTGGTTGAAAGAAGTACGTTCCTAGGACATGTGGTAAACCGTGACGGTAATCCATGTGGATAACAGAAGGTGAGTTGTCTCAAGAACTGAAGACTCCTAACTCGTCAACTGAATCCATTCATTTTAGGCTTGGGGGTTTATACCGGAGATTTATTGAGGGAATTTCTCCAAGATTGGCAAAGCCCCTCACCTGTTGACTCAAAATATCTTAAGACATATGTGTGGGGCAATGAACAAGATTGAAGCTTCGCAATCTGAAGGAGAAGCTATGCAATGCTCCAGTATTAGCACTCCCGCATGGACAGACGGACTTTGTTGGTTCTATTGTGATGCATCAAAATCAAGGTTTTGGTGTTGTGCGCTGATGCAGCGGGCAAAGGTGATAGCATATGTTGATATGTGTTTAATTACACACACCTTTTACCTTTAAAACAAGTTAAAATAACCAAAAACGGACTTAAAATGCCAAATATATGCTTGTTTTGCTAATTGTGTTGTGCAGGATCGGATATAAGAAAAGACGAAAAACGAACGCCAAAATGGAACAAAACCAGACATGTAGAAAAAGCGTTGGATCACAAAGACAAAGTTCAAGACAAAGCCAAAGTGTGCGTCTAAAGTCAACCAGAGTCAACCCCGACAAATCAAAGTCAAAACAAATCTGAAGAAAAATAGTTTAGGGGCCAAAATTGCCAAGTCCCTATACTATTTACTGAAGTAATATAAAGAAAATGCTTGTGAGGATTCTTGCCTGCCATTTTCCAAGCTTATTATCCAACAAGGTTTATTTCTTGCACTCCAACGCTATAATCCAAGGACCATGAATGAAATAAAAACACATATAACAATTGGGGGGTGTTTTTGCCAAGCTTCAAAACTGAAACACAAGGACGTGTATTGCAATAACAACCATAACCATGGAGGACCATTTGTGACCAACCCATAAACTCACACCCTGTTTTGAAACACTGTACATCTCCCCCAAAGTTTTCCCGCCAAACTCATAACTTCCAAACCCGTCCCTTTCAAGCTCCATTGACTTCCCCACATCACTCCAAACCCTTCACAATCACAAACCCCACACCATACCATCATGGCCTTTGTCCACGTTGGCAATCTTAAATCCTCACTCGATCAATGGTTTGACGATTTTGAGTAGGCTCCAAGATAAATGAAGGGCAAGGATTGTTTTGTGTTTACACACTCACAACAAGCACAAAGAGCTGTTTTGTGTCTACAAAGAAGCACACCAAGGAGAGAAGACAAAAAGTGCAAACCCTAGCTTATTTTGCTATATAAAGCTTTTGTAAGCCCTTGAGGCAAACTAGTTAGAGTTAGTTTTTTAAGTGTGTAGTTTTAGCTCAGTGTAGTTTTTAACTTTAATGTACTTGTACTCTCTTTTTAATGAAAATTCAGTTTAACTTTTACATTGTGTTCTAAGTCACTTGTGTTTCTTTAAAAACCTTATAAGCTCTTAATATAAGCACTTTATAATCTGTCTTTAAAAGCTTTGATACAAAAATTTAAGAAAAATTAAAGGGAAGAAAAAGTCACTGTTTGATAAAGCTAAAGGATGAATGAGCAAAAATGGATGGCTCATTGGTTTGTTTAGTATAGCTTATTTATAAGCTTGGGTAGGTTTTAGAGCTTATTTAGGTTCACATAATCCTGTTTTGAGCAAGGATCAAGGTATACTTCTCTTTAAATTTTAGCTTATTTTTACTGTAGCATTGCTTATTGTGGCTTATTTTCAGCTTATTTATGTCTTTTTGTGCTTATATGTGTTTAGTTATGCTCAAGAATGCCCTTTAGTTGCTCTTGTATCATTCACTTGTCATTTGCCTAAAAACTGTCTAGTTAAGCTTATTTCTACTGTTAGCTTATGAGCTTCTTTTTCAAGTGCTTATTTATCTTTGCTTTTTACTTTTTATTGTTTAATATTGCATGATTAGTAGTTGTCTTTAAAATTTTGAGCTTAAATCAGTTTTTATAAGTTTTAAAATCCGTTTTTAGAATATAAAGGGGTGTTTGGGTTAAGCCCAAAATGGGTCAAAATGGCAAGGTTATGGGTTAGTGTCAATTGTCCAACTTTGGCTAAGGTTATTAAGCTCTTTTGTGTTTGTTTTCCAAACTTTTCAAGTCCTTAAAGTGTTTTTCAACTTTTCTAAGTGTGCCTTTAAGACTGTTGGTTTTAAAAGAGATACAAGAGCTTAATTGGATAAGCTCTTGTATACCTAAGTTATAGTTTCAAAAGTGTGTCATTTGTGAGGTCTAAACAAGTTTTTAAAAAAGTGTCTTGAGTCATTTGTTTCCCTAAGTCAAAACTGCCAAATTTTGTGTCATCTCTTAGTACAAGAAAAAGCCCTTTTTCACAAACAAAAACCAGCAGGTTTAACTTGTTTGTAGCAAATGGAATTTTGAATACAAGCTCTTCACAAGCCCCTTTTAACCTGTTTACCAGCTATTTTTCATTTTAAGCTTATTTGACAGCTTATTTCAAGCTGTCAAGTTAAGCCCTTTTTCTTAGTTTATTTGCCCTGGTGCAGTCTTTGCTCGTAGTTGTATAGGTTTAGATTAGTAGAATCTTGTAGGCCAAGGCCCTATGGGTGGCCCAACTCCAGACCATGGGTCACGGCCAGGGTGTTTATTTTTTAACCCTCTCCTAGTTTGGAGAGGGTTGGTTGTTCCATTTGTTATTCACATCATTCACATAATTAATTTCATCTATTCATCATGTTTCTCTCTAACAATCCAAACAATCTACTTATTGTTCTTGGTTGATTCATTAGATTACTATGTTTTCTTCAATTTGTTATTGAGAACTGGCGTGGTGTGTTTAGATTTTTGTGTTTGCTTTTGTGTTCAAATACCTTTACTAATATCAATTTAGTGTTAAAAAAATTTTGGCTTAAAAAAACTTAAAGTTCTCATTTTTATTGTTCTATAGGGTTAGTAATACTAGTTGTACAGAAGAATTTTTGCTTATTTAAATATTAAAATTCGGTGTTTTATTGAGTTTTGAAAATTTGAGTTTCGTAATAGTTAGGATCGTTACTAGTCATTTTCGAAAAAGCTATTTCGAACTTGGATCGAACGGAGGAGGACCGAACCGAGCGGATTCTTGTTTGTAATCGAACGAGCGTCTTCATAGTTTTTGAATCGAACGAGCGAACTTCTTGTTTGAATTGAACTCGAGCCGATTGTGTTAGCATCGAATACTAGCGTTTCGAACGAGGAGTCGAACTTGCGTTCGAACAGAGGACGAACTAGCGTTCGAACGAGTGGATCGATACTAGAACGGTCTGTAACGAGAGGATCGAACTAGCCGTGCGAAAGAGGGGATCGATCCAGTGATAAAATTAATTCAAACGTAACAAACTCAATTTTTAATTATACGGTTATTTATTTGGATCTTGTAAATCGTGATAACGCAGAACACTTGTATTCCTGGCTTGTGTCAAGAATTGTAAATTCCCGTATAGTTTTTAATTCAGAAGATCAACAATCACGTTTCAAACACAATTTCTTTCTACCACCGATCGATCAAATTGTAATTCTTTTGATATCACTAGATGACGTCTCTTGTGATAAAATTCATTCTCTCTAGAGGTGACAACTAACCCACGATGCTGGAAAAAAACTTTGTATGATTCATGGAAAAGCATATTGGACTTATATGATGAATAGGACACAGGGAAGAATGATAATTTGATTGTTGAAAAAGGACACTTGTATGGCCTTCAACTCTCTGAGGATGGAGTAACAAGGTAAAGGATATATGTTGAGGCTAACCTTCCAGTGAAGTCATTCAAGCGATTGCGACATCAAGCAATTTACATCATTCTCCAAGCCCTTCCACGAAAATCTATGCTTTAGTGTGTCAACATCTGTAGCAAAGGATTTTGGGAGAAGATTAAAAAATGTTGATGCGGAGGAACATCAGAACCAAACAAGACGTGTGAGTGCAGCTTTATGATGAATTTGATAAGTTCATTGACAAGAGGGGAGACGCTGCATGAGTTTCTATCTTGAGGTTCATCTCTGTTTATCAAATGATTTGAACTTTTTACATAGATGCTGGTACTTTGGGTGCTGTTTACAGTGAACTCCAAGTTCTAATAAACTCTCTTCTTTGAATGGTAGGCAAATTTGTCACTGATTGTTAATCTTGGGTTTGAAGATTTGCACACTACATCGTTGATCTATTTCATGTATCTGCAACAACTTATGTTCGACATTGCATTTGAAGTCGTTTGATGCATAAACGCAACCCTTGCTCCTTCTTGCTTAGGTTGCAACTCATCAGTTAACTAGCCAGACTTATCAATCTTCTTCACACTACTAGCAGTCTCTTACCTAATCATATGTTTTCACCCATACAGCTATTCAACTACTTGTTACACCTTATCAACATCAAAAATTCTAACAAATCCATCAAATGGGTAACATTCAACCGTACACACACACGTTTATTCTCAACATTCATCAATGCCCACAGTTGGAATTATGCTCACAACTTTCGAGCAAGGCAGATACAACTGAATTTTCCCTACATGACTCCAGTCTCGTTGTCTGTGCTTCAAAAAATAAAAGGGGATGATCGCGACTTGACGCAATTATCACAGATTGTCATTCTTGACTTGTGTTGTACATTCGGTATTCCTACACAAAAACCGAGTAAGGACTTCGTCAATACCCTCGTAACAAGCTACAATCTATGATGGAAAGTGACGGTGCAACCTGTACAGGGGGGACACACTTCTTATGATGCTGGAACAAACAACTGAAAATACACATTGGTGCAAGTGGTGTGCCAACACGGGAAAACCAAGGTCTGTTTATTGTTAACAATTGCTAAAGGGGAGGGTCATATTGAAAGCAGTGCACTTAAGATATGCGGGAAAAGTGGATGGACTTGGTTTCAACGATTAAGTGATGTTGGTTCAAGCTCAAGCAGGTGGAAAAGCTTTAACAGAGGAAGAGATAGCATTCTTGGCACGATCCAGGGACTCCTGATTGTTCGAAAACCTCTAGACAGTCATCCGCACTCCACAATGACTGCTTATCATGCCGGTGATCGGGAGCTTATGACTTTGATTGTTGATGAACTTCAATTTAGCCAAGATTGCTCTCATGTGCCAATCTCTCAAGGAATGGTCAGTGCACTCAACTGAGGTACACAATCAGAAGTAATCTGTACTATGACTTATTACTCTAAAGTGGAAGATTAATGTCGTTTTGGGTAGTCTAAATGATGTGAGTCTGTAAGAAAACTGACATAATTGTTGATGCAATATCATTCCTTTTCTCAGTATCTGAGTTGAATTAAATAAACAGGAATACTGTCTTGAATTCTATCTCTTTGCTCAACAAAGATTGTATCTGATTATTGTTCTATGTTGATACAATTAACTAACCCAAGGGACGTTCATTGCAAACACTGTTAATAAAAAAGCTTTGACTACGAGCTTGTACAGATATAAAGAGAGGTTAAAGATTTGAATAGAAAAACCTAAAAGTTGAAAACAGTTTTTCCAGGATCAAAATGAACTGTTTGCCGAGTTGTACATCTTATGCAAATCTTGTTGAACACTGTGCAAGGAAAAATGATTGTTTAATATAAAACAGTTTATGATACTCATAGAATATGTTGATATATTTGAAGAATACTGAAATAGTGAAAGGAAATTGAGCTAGAGAAGGAAAATTTAGCAACTCTTTGACAACATCATTTTAAAAAGAGGTCTATCTGTGCTAATACTGTTCGTATGCGGACTAACTCCAAAATTGTTATGATCATTCCTCGAACAATCTCTTGGTTGTTGAATAACCTTTAGGATGTAGAAAGCTCGGCGTGTCAAAGCAAAAGCTGTTTGATGTCCCTGATTTCTGATGAATCATTAGAGCTGTAGTGAAGAGGCTTCAAAAAATGCTTCTGAAGAAACTAGATCGCCATTGTTTTTTGAAATTTATAAATCAACACGAAACCTTAATTATGAGTATTCTTAATAGAACGGGGGGGAAAATTACTACAATACGATTTGTTCGACTAAACTGATTTATATAGTGAACATGCCTATTGCGAAAGCGACTTCCGGTCCACCTTTAGACCTTCTCATTCTTCCCACAACCGTATTAGTTGAGGTTCCAAAAGAACTTCCTACAGTAAGCATGGTGAATACTAAGCTTGAAAGAGCTTTATAACGCTATCATTTCTGCTTTGATAGGTTGTTAAGAAGAACCACTGCCACAGCTTCACTGAGGGGCACGTGGGGGTTTGAACATACAAAGCGTGTTTTCGAGATTGAAATAATTCCGTTTATAAAAAATTTAAAATGGATATCTTCAAATAACTTCAACCGAATTACTTGGTTTGAAACTTGATGATGTCCAAAAGTCCTTTTACATAATGTGAACAGGCTTGTCGAACAATACATCGCTTGGAGGTCAAGAACTTTCGAATTAAAATGATCAGAGTTTGGGTGAAAACAGAACGAACTCTTGGATACAGCTATTTTGATAAGGTTTTGTAAAGATGTTGTGAACTTATCTGTTGAATGCAAATGGTGAATAATTGTGAATGAATGTCAAAGTGTTTTGATCGTGTTGTGCTTGTCAAGAGAAAAAGGTTTTCGTTGATAAAGAAACTTACGACAATCTTTTCATGTGTTTTACAAATATTGAAAAAAAATTGCAATCACTTTGGAAGCTGATTTCAACTTAATTCAATTACAATTTTCACCAAGAAAACAGAGTTTTTAAATCAAAATGCTTCGGCTTAATCAATTGTTGAATTAAGTGAACTTGAAAAGCTCAGTCTCATAGCGAAAGAACTATCATAGTACACAGTTGAAAGAAAATTAAGTCCTAATAAGGAAATGGGAGGTTAGTTCAGTCAAAATGGACATGGATTGAAATAGAGACACTTAATATAGATTGGAATAGAGTGACAAAATTGTTACTGAGAATGAGCATTTTGCATCAGAATTATAAAACACTTTTGGAACTCGATTTAAGCCAAAACGTTGTTCAATCAAAAGTACAATGTGAATGCGGTAATCAAGCATGTCTAGTAAAGTCTTGGGAGATTTTCTGATTTAAATGCAAAAACTTGTGGAAACATGGTTTTGGTAATTGCAGTCTCTAAAAAAAATGAGTTAAGGAAACGTAAAGGAATTAAAGCGATCAGAGAACAGGAGACTGTGACCCTTCTTGTTGATCCAAACGTGTCTAAGGATAACATGGAACCTATTCAAACTAATTGGTTGAACAAAAGGATTCTCACTCTGTTCGTTTATTAAGCATACCCTGGAAAGAAGCTTTGGTCCTTAGGGATTATAGTCGAACATGTAAAAGCGCAAAATTATCTCAAGATCCATCTTATAGGAGTCTTGCATTTAGGTTTACAAAGTCATTCAGGATTTGGCTTTTCACACTTAAGTTGATAATCCCTTAGGCATCTACAATGGTGTCCTCTATTATTGAGGTCATACGAAGGGAAATAGGACAAGACACGTTTGGTTTGCCGTATCACTTTATCCAAAGTACCACTATAACCAGTTTCGTCTTCAACTATAAGATTCTAAAGGTGTGTTGCATTCTACAGGTGTGAGACTTTCTACTAGTGCTAGCGGATCACAGCATTCAGGCAATACCAGAATGTTAGGATTCTTGCAAACCCCAAGTAGTTATTCGTATAGAAATAAGTAGAAGCTCACCCTAGGACTTTAAATATCTATTTGAATAAAATGAATGGTACTGTTAAGGTCTGGATCTGCGTTAGGTGCGAAATCCAGTAACAAGAATGATTTTGATTCTGTCTGTGGGAACTGTAATGTTTGCATGTGTCTCTGATACTATGGGTTGTGTCTTTTGATGTGATGGTTTGTGAAATCTGTGCTTAAACTTATAAAGAATTTAACCTAGGAAAGACGATTGGTTAACCAACAGGAATGGTGTTCACTCAGTTAGGTTTATATTTGGAGGATCCTACCGGTAGGACTCTTATAATATAGTAGGTATGCGTGCCCTTTAACTATGGATTAGCCATTACTAATGAAGTGCCCTTCTAGGGAAATTCAATAGTTCTCGACATCTGGAATCACCCAACTGTGTGTAAATTGGTTTATCAAGGAGCTAGAAATGAATTCATATGCTGAGGTCTGTTAGCAAAAACTAAGGCTTTACAACTATCGTTTGCTAACAAAAAGGACCCAGTAAATCTGGGATCCACAAATACCAATATTCCATCTATTTCTTTGAATGAAATGCAGGGTGTGTCCAAATTCGTCCTCTGGTATTGGATCTCCGGTTGCCGAGGCACATGACCGGGGATCGCTGTCAGCTCACCAATTTCGTCAGTAACTTCTGGTACAGTTAAATTTCGCGAAATGACCATAGTTGCAAAGAAAATGGGTTTTGGAGCACTATAGTTTTGGAATGTGTACTATCTCTGGGGTTTTATTAGATTGAAGGACTTTCACTTTGAAGTGGCTTTTCATCAACACACGTGCTTCATTTCGAATATAGAATGGTGTTGACCTCTTTTGACGGGGGATCTCGCGGGGATACCTTTATACTCTCTCTTTGGGAATATGATGGACGATCTGTCTCCTATTTTGTCTATTGTCAAAGGCGTCTATAACCAAGTATTGTTATGCATCGTCGTCTTTCTCATTTGAACTTTGGTTTATCAATCATTCTGCGCAATTAATGGGACTTGTACGAGGTTCCAAAGCTCATAAGTTTGGAAAAGGATCATTATGTTCCACTATGTGAATTAGGCAAAAGTTCTAAGAAAACCACATAAAAACAAATCTGAAGAGCACCAATAGGAAAAACTCTACTTGTTGGCATAAGGATCTATGTGGGCCATTGCGATGTAGGAGTGTCAGTAGGAAGAAGTAACATCTCCTCGGGTATTGTGTTGGAATATTCTTGATTTACTTGGCGTAAAATGCATTGCGGATCAAAGATGAAGCTACATGTTTTTATTATCAATTTTTTTAAGATGATCAGGTTCGACTTAAGGATACCGTCCGACGCAGCAGATCAGATAATGGAACTGAGTTTGTATAATTAGACATTGCGTGGAATTACTATTATGTGACAGGTTGGATCTTACATGATACATCAGTGCACGCTCTCCACAGCAAACGGCGTTGTTGAAAATGACGAATATCGTACGCTAATTGAGCAGTCGCACTTGTGTTAATGTTATGCAAAGCACCTTTATTTCTTATGGGGCAGAAGCGGTTACCACCGCCTGTTAGTCCTCAAAAATCGTTCCATCGTACGTCGTATCACGGCAATACTCCGCATATGAGCTTTTGCACCAACAAACCCCCCGATCTATCTTATCTACATTGTGTTTGGGGCACTTTGATACACTAACGTAATGGATAGTGAGAATTTTTTGGGCAAGTTACAACCAAAGGCTGATATTGGTATTTTCATTGATATGCACGAAAGAAAGTTTCCGGATTTACAGAAGAGTTACAAGAAGAATAATTGAGAAACAATTTCATGTTGATTTTGATTAGTCGCTGACCGCGTTGGCTTCTGAACACAGCTGTTAAGGACCGCTCTTCATGCAATTGGACTCTTGTATCTCTCTGTTCAGGTCTCGGGCAAACCCTTTTTACTTTCAACACCTTTTGTAACCAACATCGAGAGCTGACTGGGATTTTTGTTGTTTCTACATTGTTTGATGGTCACGTAATTGTTGATTTCCATTGACATGAAGCGTCATTGTTCCTTAATTCCTGTAGCAGTTCGCACCTGCAACAAGCTGAATCAATGGTTTACCTTCCTCAACTACAGTTGATCTGATTGCTCCTCACCAAGTAATCTCATAAACCACTATTGAAATCTAACACCGATTAATTTTTCATTGATTGCTTGCAAGAAGATTTTTCAACGATATTTCGAAGTTGCACCACTATGGGTAATGTCTGTACATTTGGTATTCCAATTCAGATAGTTTACTTCTGTTATCAATCATTCTAATCATCAGTCATTTATGACATACAATGTGTGTCCGTTACCATTATTTCTGGAACACAACAAGCAAATGGCCGCGGGATAACCAATTGAGAATATAGAATAGGTAACTCTTGACAGTACAGTTTCCACTCCGCGCTCCTACTCCATGAACAAGCCTTTTCAGCTATATGATGTCCGTTTTCCTACTTCAGTTGTAAACCCAAGGAACTACAATAGAAAGCATTAACCAACAACCTGTTGGATTGAAGCTATGCAAGAGAACTTCATGATTTGGAACATCTGGAGGTTTGGGATCTTGTTCTCTTTCCGTGACAAAGCATTTGTCATCTCTTAAGTGGATCGCTATAAGGTTTAAATTGATGAGTTAGGAGGTATTCATGAAGAATAAGGTCGGTGGTCGCTGTGGTTATCGTCAAGAAGAGGGTATTTTGATTTCGATGAGTCATGCGTCTCCGGTTGCAAGTCTTAGGCGATATTCGATTTTCTGGCATGTGTCTGCTAACATGAACTTGGTCATATACCAAATGGTGTGAAGACTGCGTTTTGAATTGGTAATCTGCGTGTGAAGGATGTTTATGTTAGCCAACCGGAGCGGATTTTCGGGTCAGACAAACCTAACCTTCGTGATTACAAGCTTAAGTAGCTCTGTTTGGGTTGAGTTCATGCGCCACGGCGTGGTATGATTGTTGTCTTCTTCCTGTATCCAATGATTCTCCAAAGGCTCTCAGTGGCTCCTACTTGTTTTACGTAGTGAAGGCAACGATCTAATTTGGTACAAATCTATGTCGTGATATTATCTTGCTTGCCTCTGAATGTGTTGATCGTATTTTGCTAAATAATGTGTGTTCAAAAATTCAAGATGTCGATGTATGGGATAAATTCATTTTGCTTTGGACTACAGATTTCTTAAATCCAGAGCATCTTCATAAACCTGTCTAAATATGCTCTAGAATCACTTAAAAAAAATATGGCTATGAATCTTGTGACCCAGGGGATACTCCATGGTTGGAGAAGTCCAAATGGATGAGGATAAAGATAAGGAACGCTGTTGATCCATCACAATTATCGTTTGGTATGATTGGACCCTCCTGTATCTTTCAGCTAGTAGACTTGACCTACATTTGCTTATGTCATGTGTGCCCTGTATCTGGCTCGGCCTACCGGAAAGACCTAATGCAGTGAAAGGATATTCGGTAACTAAAAGGATCACGTTTCATCGGGGCTTTTGGTGTATCCGAAGGATTCTTCCTTTGCATAACAGGTCAGATTTGGCAGATGCGGATCATGCTGGTTGTAAAGTTACACGCCGTGTATCTTTGGCAGTATACAAACTTTTGGGTGTTTGCTTGTAAGCTGTCGTCCTAAAAGGCGAAAGCGCTGCGGATTCCAGTAGGAAGTGAATTTATTGCTTTGTCTGGTTGTTGTGTCAGAGTCCTTTGGATGAGATCAAACTTCAGACTATGGCTTTTGGATTCAATAAAATTCCAATGTACTGTGATAACAAAAGGCTATTGCCCTTATGCTGCTAATAATGTTCAACATTTCAGGTAAAGCTATAGAATCGTTTCATTTCATCATGGAGCATGTTGAGTAATGGGGTGTGATCGACTTTACTTTGTCAATAGGAATACAACTGGCGGATAATCTTCACTAACGGCTCTTGGCGTGAAAGATTGAATTTCTATCTACAAGCATGGGAATGCGGAGTTTTTTACGCGGTTACTCTGGGAAACAAGATTGGCAGTTGAAGTTGTTGATGAGTGGTGGTACCTTTTCATATTTATCCTGTATAATAAAAGTATAACATATACTCAGACAAACCAAAAAGAATTTTTCTTTTATATAAATCCTTTCAAAACTAAATACAAATTTATAAATGAGAAAAAAGTTCAAAAAAGAAGTTTTACTAATGGCTTAGTCTTCTTCTATCGATAACATTTACGTCTGTAGTAAATGTCAATTTTACAATGTTAAAAGTCTGTAAATGAAAGTTCGTAGAGAAGTTTCATTTGTTTTCAAAAATTGCAAAGGGCTTGCTATTTATTTCAGATAGCAACCCGTCATCATCTTAAGGCAGTATTTCAAAAAGAAACTTGGCCTTCAACGAGAATTTTATTCTGGGCTGGTTCTACTTTATGACCATGCAAAGGCTTGTGATTACTTGCATCACATACCCGTGCTTTCCTATTTCTTTAGTGTACGTTTCAGTTGCACTCTTGTTGTTAAAATTTAAGAGGACTATCTTTATTTAACTTGGTGGTTTGCTTTGTCAACATCAAAAATCATTCCATATCTGATTAATTCTTTTCAAAAATACATTTGACTTTTCAAATACATTGTCTTCAGCTACTTTAAATAGAAAAGGGACTTGATTTGAGGGGGCGGAGAATGTCTAATTTCTTCGTCATTGATCAATGAGCTGTTAAAAAGGGAAAATAATTTCAACGATTATTTGTGCCTTATGTAATTACTTTGTTTATGCCGTAAGGGTTTTGTTTGCAAAAATATTATGGTTGATAGGCTGAGAGATAAAACACTTTTAGGGACTATGTGTGTAGTTGATTTACCTCTGAATATACCTTATAAATCTGAATGTGCAAAAGTAATAAGTTGTGTAAAACATTAGGGTGGCCATATTATGTTAAGGTGAAATTCACTTTTTTCTTATCTTACACACCGTACCATTTATCTATCTTCATGTTCACTCACTTCACTTACACTACTCAAACAACAATCAAAAACACACACAACCACTCTTCATCGACTCAAATACAATCAAAGATCAGATGAGGGACCAAATGAGCCAATGTTAAAATTGTGTTATACTTTTACCAAACATCACCCGTCCCTTTTCACTGTACACACACTCATTACACACTCAAACACACACTCAAACACACACTTGAATTTTTTTCAAACGAATCACTTACAACAAGTTTTTACTCCGATTCATCTCTAAGGTATATCTTCAATCGTGTTCATCATCACCTAATCGACTCGAAATCTCAAATGAATTATTAGTTTTTGCCGTTTTTTGATCAAAAAGTGCCCTAAATTATGATATTAGGGTTCTTAAATCTAAAAGTGGTTAAATCTTAAAATTAATTGGGGGCTCTTGTAGTATTAGGTGTATTAAATGTATAGGTTACCTTAGCTTGTTCATTTGTTGCATTTTTAAATATGTTCTTGACAGATTTGTGTTCGAAAAATTAGTGTAACAATGTGAAATAAAGTAACAATATGATATGTTTGTGCTAATGTTAGACTAAGTGTTAAATGTGAAAATCGTTCTTGTACAAATCGAACAAATATAAACTGTATGAATCGAACAAAAATGAAAACAAGGATCGAACGAGTGATTTGCAGTAAGGATCGAACGAGTGTCAAAATGTGTGGATCGAACGAGTGGTTGAAAACAAGGATCGAACGAGTGCTTATATGTGTTGATCGAACGAGTGATGTTTAAAAGGGATCGAACGAGTGATTCCTTGAAAGGATCGAACGAGTGATTTTTAAAAGGGATCGAACGAGTGAACCATGTATGGATCGAACGAGTGATTCCTTGAAAGGATCGAACGAGCGATTTTTAAAGGGATCGAACGAGTGTCTTTTAGACTGGATCGAACGAGTGAAGACCTTTGTGAATCGAACGAGTGAACCATGTATGGATCGAACGAGTGATTCCTTGAAAGGATCGAACGAGTGATTTTTAAAAGGGATCGAACGAGTTTTGCCTATAAGGACCGAACGAGTGCTTCTAATAAGGATAGAACGAGCGTAATTTTGTGAAAATTGACCAATTTTTGACATAACACACTTTAGATCAAATTGTTTTTAACTAAGATTAAAATTCAACAAATCTCTTAGGTTAAAATAGACGGTAAAAGTTTGACAAAACCAAGGTTAACTATATTCGACTTAATTGTTAGGATAGGTGCCTTTGTCTTACACGCTAATTGTCTATCTAAGTAGATTGATCTTCAAAAGTGCTAAAAGTCATAACGGTTCTCATGAATGAATGATTGTGTTTTCTTATAAACTGCACTCACTCTTTCTTAAACAGACTCATGGCACTCTCAATAGCAGATCAGATTGCTTTGGATGATGCATTGGTGGCTCCTGCTGACCGACTTAGGATTGGAAAATGCAATCTTCGCTTAAGTTCGGATGTCACATCAAAGGAAGCAACCCTTCAAGTAGTCTATGATGTGCTAAAGATCACTCCTTTCTACAAGGCTTTCCAAGTCACTGCAGATGCTCCAGAGATCTATATGCAGGAATTCTGGGCTTCTGCTTATGTTCACAATCGATCGGTCCGATTCAAGATGAATAACAAGAAGCACATCATCGGTCTTGAGCAATTCAGGGACATTCTTCAAATTTGCCCTAAAGTCGGTAATAAGAAGTTTGTAGACCCACCTCTTGAGAAGGAGATCCTCATCTTTCTAGCCAGTCTTGGTCATTCTGGAGATATAAGGAAGATCACTGACGTTAATGTCAATAAACTGCATCAACCCTGGCGATCATTTGCTGCTGTAATCAACAAGTGTCTCAGCGGTACATTCATATACAGTCTCCGTCTTTCTAAGCTTTCAAATCTTGTGGGGTATGGTACAATAAAGTAGAACGCTTGTTATGCATTTATCTTCTGGGGAGGACTTCATTTTTAAGATGAGAACAAAAATTACGGGGCGAAGAAGGGCAGTGCGATGTACTATCCTCGGTTCACCAAGTTAGTCGTCAACTATGTCATGGAAAAAGATCCTTCAATTCCTAGAAGAAACAAGGTCAATTGGCACTATGCCAGAGATGACCCAATGTTCACTACCATCAACGTCATCTCAAGGAATGAAACTACTCAGTTGTACGGGGCTATCTTGCCAGTGGCATTAACCAACGAGGACATCCGCAACTCTGAATCATACAAAGAGTATTATGCTAGGGCTTCAGGAACAATTCCTCCTAAGACAAAAGGAAGCAAGCAGAAAGCTAATACAGACATAATCACTCAACAGAAGCCTCCCACTGCCCCCAAGAAAAAGAAGTCTGGAAAAGGAAAACAAAAGACTACAGAGCTGGAGAATATCTCTGAGGCAGATTTGACAGAGGCTGAGCAACTCAAAATAGTCATAAAAAGAAGCCGTCAAGAAACTCATAGCTCTCATGCTAGTGGTTCTGGAGCAGATGAAGGAACTGGTGTTACACCAGGGGTTCCCGATGTTCCTGATTATGACTCAGAGGATGATATCTCTTGGAAATCAAGTGACGATGATCAAGATGATGAGCAAGATCAAGATGATGAAGATGCAGAGAAACATGACGTTCATGAGACTACTCAGGAAGATGAAGATGATGATGACCATGACGATGATGAAAATGATCAAGAAGATGATGATGACCATGACGATGATGAAAATGATCAAGAAGATGATGATGAACATGACGATGATAAGAAAGCTGAAGATGATGATGATGAAGAACTGACTGAATCAGATAATGATGGTGATGATTTTGTACATCCAAAGCTCACGACTCATGATGATGAAATAATACACGAAGAGGATACTGATGAAGATGATTCTAGTATTTCATCATCAGATGAGGAAGATAGTGACAATGACGTTGAAGGAGCGAATGTTGCAGGCGCAAAGTCGGATGAAGATGCTACAGATGAAAAGGATCAAGGAAATGAGGCAGTCAAAGATACCAATACCGATCTTGATGGAAGAGATAAAGTAATGACAGATGTTGAAGACACTCATGTGACCCTAACTCCGGTTAATCCTGATGGTCAACAACAAAGTTCGTCCGTATCATCTGGATTCGTCTCCAACATGCTGAATCCAAACCAAGATACTGGTGTTGATGATATTTTTCGACAACATACTGAAGCCACTTCTCTCATTGATACTTCTGTTACAGCCATCATGGAGCCATCCTTCACTGCACAAGTCAATCGCCCTCCAACACCGCATCCTATCGTCATTCAAACACAACAACCACCAATTTTGACACCGGCAACTACTACAAGCCCCTCGCTACAAAATCTTCCTAACTTTGCTTCGCTGTTTGGCTTTGATTATAGACTGAAAGCGTTAGAAGACAACTTCTCAGAACTCAGGCAAACCAATCAATATGCTGAAGCGCTCTCCTCTATTCCTAGCACCGTTGAGCATTATCTAGCGAATAAAATGCAGGAAGCAGTGGACGTTGCAGTCCAATTGAAGTATGAGAGAATTCGAGAAGAGTCTTCTAATGCAAATCAACAATTCCTTGAGTCAATTGATGACGGAATGAAGAAAATCATCAAGAAACAAGTCAAAAAGGAAGTCTCCAAGATTATTCCAAAAGTCGAAAAGTTCGTAACCGATCAACTCGAGTCTGAGGTTCTGGTGCGATCATCAAAGGAAGCCAACACATCTCATGCTGTAGCTGCAAATCTTTCAGAATTAGAGCTTAAGAAGATCTTAATTGACAAGATGGAAGCTAACAACTCTATCAACAGGTCAGACATTCAGAGACAGCTCTACAAGGTCTTAGTTGAGGCGTATGAAGCTGACAAGATCTTGTTAGATACATATGGCGATACAGTCACAATTAAAAGACCTAGAGATGGTGCAGATGATGATCAAGAACCCTCCGCTGGAACAGACCGGGGGTCCAAAAGAAGAAGGTCAGGAAAGGAACCTGCTTCTACCAGTGCTCCAAGTGAAACGACAACCAAGACAGCAGGAAAGACTACCAGTACAGGATCTAAGACTCACAAGAAATCTGCTAGCCAATCTGCTCCGGTAGAGGAAGCTATGCAATCTACAGATGTCTTTAAAGGACCTGCAGACCAGGAGTTCGAAACAGGTGTCCAAGATGACCAAGCAGAAGAAGAGGTCCAACATCTTCCTGATTGGTTTCAAAGACCTACAAGACTACCTTCTCCGGATCATGCATGGAATAAGTCTGTTCCTGCCGTTCATGAAACTGTCCAACCTTGGTTAAGCAATCTGGCACAACAAGACCCTCGAGAGTCGTTTGATGAACTAACCGATTCTACATTTGACTTCTCCGCTTTTGTGCTGAACCGGCTAAATGTTCAAACTCTAACACCTGAAAATGCTAGCTGCGTCCAACATTTGAGCTGATGAATGGCACTTGCAAGAGTTGATCTGAACTGGAATATTTTTGTGAGGAGTCTACAAACAAAAACCGTGGAAATTAGCTGGATCAAACCTGAAGGTAGCCAATATCAGCATGATCTGCGTCAGCCACTACCGTTAGTTCCAAATTTCTCAAGGTCGTCGTGGTTATACCATTCATTATTTCATCAATAACGACCTGGAATATCTACGTGGTGGTGTGTCAAGGCCGTAAATTACTCTACTTCAGTTACGAAGACTAAGGCGCAGATTACGGACATATCAAATGGATAGAAGACTTAGTGCCTAACTCAATGTGGAGTCAAGCGATCGTCAAATACGACAAATTCGCCCTCTGGGGAATCTCGCATTGGGGCAAAAAGCGAAGACAGTTCTATGCATTTGCAACCTTAAGGGAATCAGCTCGGGACGTCTATTCAAAAAGACGGATCATTGCTGTCACAAAGGTTGAAATTGTCGAATGGCATGATTATAAGCATCTTGACTGGATTACAGTACGAAGGGATGATGATGTTCTCTACAAGTTCAAAGAAGGCGACTTCCACAGACTAAGGATCCAAGACATTGAAGATATGCTGCTTCTTCTCGTGCAAGGAAAAGTGACTAATCTAAGCGTTGAAGAACGTATTGCATTTAATGTCTCCTTACGAATGTTTACACGAAGAGTTGTCATCCAGCGACGTGTGGAAGATCTTCAACTGGGTGTTGAAAGTTATCAGAAGAAACTCAACCTCACAAAGCCCGACACGTACAGATCCAATCTGAGAAGACAAGACGCTTATACTCCATACTCCGATCCAAGAGGATTCATCTACGAGAATAAAGACAAGAAGAACAGATTGATGCGCATTGACGAACTACACAAGTTCAGCGATGGTACTCTAGATGACGTTCGGACTGTTCTTAATGATCGCCTCAAGGGAATAAGAATGGAGTACTTGCCACAGACGTTTTGGAACCCACGTGACAAGGCAAACGCAAGAGCCATGATCCAGGCGATTGACAAAAGGCTAAAGACAAGGAGGATAATGAGGAGCTTGGAGAGATTTGTCGGTGGACGACCATACGGGGGTGACCTACGGCTTCTACAAAGGACCATATGATTTATCATATGTTGTTCTCATCCTAAAAAGGTCAATCCTCGTCAATACATTTATCTGTGAATATGTGCTTTATTGTGTAGAACTTATTGGTGAAGTATAAGATCGTGCTCGAGTACAAATTTTTCATGGTTTTTCTCAGTAAATTCAAAAATTTTAATATAATTGTACTCTTTTTGGCTTCATCTTATAAACCCTCAAAGGTTTGAGGGGGAGGCATTATCATGTTCCATCTGCTATAATATTCTCATTTTGTCCTCGAAAGGTATTCAATTGATTATACATAAATATCATAGGATTTAACTTGTAGATTATGGGGAGAAATAGGTGATTTAACCTGGACTATTTAATATTGACAATAGTGATCATATATAATATGACTCTCTGCATCCTTAACTAGGACATGTTCTACGACATACGTGCACATGTTAAGGGGGGCTTTTAGTGATGATGAAAAACTCTCTAAGTGTAAATGTTTTGATATTTATATCAAACACGTTGATTGAACTTTTTTCAACTGTTTTTTGGAAGGTGTGATGGAAATACCCAAAAGAATGACTTGTTCTTAAATTTATGAAGTTATAGGCGGTTAGGCTTAGGTTTTCAGATCCCAATGACCCAAGCCAGAACCGGAGCGGATCTACCAGGTATCCACTAGATAGTCTAGAAGTCCTTAGGTATGATGAAAAAGGAGAATAAGTGAGAACATGGATAATGCGACTGGAGATGGAGCTATACATGGAACAAACCCAACAGGTGTTAGTGTATGAAGTCTCGGGTATGCATTGAAGGGGATGAGGGAAGAAAAAGAAATGTAAGGATAAAGGGGGAAATAAAGGAAGCCCTCCATACACTTAGGCAGGAAGTACATCCGGGTAATACTTATGTGTCTGAAACTCAGGTGTTGTCTGACATTAATGACAGTATGACCAGTGGACGTATGCACAACCCCCTCCCAGCTACTCAAAGTCAGAAAGACTTTGTTTCAAAAACTCACGAAGATACACTCATTTCTATTGACTTTCTCACTCCGAGTTAGTTGATATTGAAAAGGTGGCACTCAGCTCCAGCCTCCGATCACTAAAATCAAAGTGCACTATTGAGTCTAGAGCCAAAAGAGATCATCCATAAATCTTATTAGGACACTTGTCAAATTATTCTTGCTAAGTCACACAATGTGAATACAGATACTCTTTAGAGTCTTCGCACTATCCTTGTGATATTACCCAGAACATCAGGAGTGAATTCATTCACATGAAGATGGAAATCCTGCTTGGTCAACATCAAACAAGCTCATGGTAGGTAACTTGTATGATTCTTTATGAATCAACTGGTGACAACTGGACAAGGATAATGATGGTGCGATTCTATAAGAATCAAACTTGTTCCAGGAAATGGATCAACGGTTGTTAGTGAATTTTTGAAATGATAAACACTCTCGGTGTGTCACAAAAACAATTTTGTAAGTGATACACCGATTGATTTTCAAATCAATTTTCTATATCAATCGGTGAGATAGTAACTCACTGGTTCACTCTTATCGTGCTGTCTGCTTTGAGACGTTCCGATAATGAGAACATGCTGAGTACGATGAATCTAATACTTATGTGTTAGAAAGATTCAATACTTCAGCTGGAAATCCTGTCAAGAAGATTCTTCTTAAATTGAATCTATCTGATCACAGGTCGATCCTCACGGATCCGATGGTTTCTCCAACCAAACCTGGACGAATGACAAAGCCATATTCGTCCCCCTGCTTTATTGCTAACTGTTTTATGCAGGCTATGTAAAATGGTGGTGGAGGTTCCTGATT
The DNA here is from genome assembly GCA_026074375.1 of Tanacetum coccineum. Taxonomy (NCBI): domain Eukaryota; kingdom Viridiplantae; phylum Streptophyta; class Magnoliopsida; order Asterales; family Asteraceae; genus Tanacetum; species Tanacetum coccineum. Next base: position 32,727 of record BQNB010034967.1, read on the forward strand.
CCAGCTGGCTCACAAGATCCATAACCACATGCTCATACCCGACCGACAAACATAAAGTCATCATGAAAGCTCAAGTACATGTTTCAAGACTTTCGCTACTCTGATACCACACATCTTTCTAGAAGTGTCAACGTGTTAAAGTTAAAGAATTTCAAGAAAGATGCAACATTAAAGCTTTTCAAGAATGGTATGAGCATGTCGGTCCAGAAGTCGCAAGTCCACAAGGTGGCAAAGTTTCAAAGATGGCAAAGAGATTATGCTTGGTTGATGATCTCAAGATGCTCAAGATCACTGTGTCAAATACAAGTTCAAGGAACAAGCTCAATCCAAGAAGTCAATGATCACTACAACATATTCACAAGAGAAAGTCAAGAGTACGAGCTAAAGACTAAGGATAAAGCATAGATGCTTAGGTCTTTATCATTTGTAAATTGGAGAGGACCACCCTGAGGGGGAGATTGTTGGAAAACACGAAAAGGTCGGTCACTTCTAAGTTTGTAAACAAGTCTTAGTCATAGGTAGTATTAAGGTTTGATTTGTATCTAGTCCGGCCCAAGGCCCATGGGTGGTCCAACTCCAGCCCATGGCCGGCCAAATGTAGTATAAATACACCCTCTCCTAGTCTTGGAGGGGGTTGGTTGTTCCATTGTTAGTCATTCCATTTCACACACATTTCATAAATACATCATCCATTTTCCATCCAAGTTTTCTCTAACAATCCAACCCACATCTCACTTATTGTTCTTGGTTGATCTTAAGATTACTAGTATTCTACAGTTCGTATGACCGAGTTACGACCAAAACAGTGAACAAGTGTCTGGAGATCTTTATCTTCAGTTATTTCTTCGTTTAAGCTTCAAATCTTTGTGTATTCTTCCGTTTTTTTCAACGACACGTACATAGAACCTACAATAGCAAATATACTTGATTAAGTACCGAAAGTTCTTATTATTAACCAATTTATATACATAAAAGCATTGATAACGCGTATAGAAATATGTATAATTTGAGCGTTATCAAAAACCTTGGAAAACGTTGTATAAATGTATGCGTCATGTAGAAATTTTGTAAAAAGTCTATACTTAGAATTTTTACTCAAAACGCGCTTTTCAATAAAATAATAAAATATTATTATTTTAATAAGTCGACTAAAAGACGAAAATGTATTTTTTTAAAACTTTTCTAAATCGTTTAGTATAATTAAACGCTTCGTTTCTTATAACCTAAATGATGAATTAATGGTAACTAAGAATACCGAATGGAAGTATCGAGATATATATATATATAAGTATTTATTATCTTATATTACTTATCTATTATATTAGCAAGGTATAAGTATAGATATTATACAAAAGTATGATTTGAAAGTATGTTATTTTTGAAGATAAGTTGTCAACCATCACACCACTAAAAACGTAAAGAGTGACCGTGCAACGCGCATCTGACCTTTATGCATCAAACCAAATAAATGATAAGTGGATCATTAATTGGACCTGGTCGTGTTCAGACGTCGTTGCATTTGCTTGTGTGATATTAAGTTGGATGGTTGAGACCTTTGCTTGTGGTGAGTTCTCGTAGCCCCACTTTTTAATTCTTTTTTGTTAGGGGAAAATAATACTCAAATGTGTTTTGAACTATTTTTTTTGAACTGTGCGAAATGTGGTTTTGGTTTTTGGGACAATTTATGTGCTTATGACTGCTATGTGAATATTATGTGGTATGATTGTTCCTGCCTGCATCGAGGTGCATGGCAATGTGTGTGATTAGCATAGAATTGCTATGTCTGTGAAGGGTCTGCCCTATTGTAAATGCTTCAGCTGGTAGGCTTTTAGGTGCGTATGACCTCGTGATTGCGACCCCAAGAGTGGTGGTACACGCTGGTGATAAGACTAGCGGGGATGCTAGGTCTTGGTACATGTCACACCCCCAAACTGGGACTAGACGGAAACACATGTCTGGGGGCGTGACGTCATAATATTCATCACACAAGATACAAAGAACGACCTCTAAAGGTACGTTTGAAAATCCAACATCGTTGCATTAATGAAAATAGTTAAAGTTTTACATAGGTTCAAAGATAATATGCGGAAGCAATTAAAAGTTTTAAAGTTTGAGAACGATGTTGACATAGATAATAATAATTCTTGAAAATCGGTCCAATGCAAGGCAACATCATAAAGCAAGCAAAGATATCTACAGCTAAGCACCTGAGAAAAACATGCTAAAACATCAACATAAAGTTGGTGAATTCATAGGTTTGAATTTAATATTAAGAGTGGACCACTAGTTTACAGTACGCACGTGACAATTATAACAGATACAACTTCACATAAAAAGTATTTACTGTTGCGCTAAGCTCATGACACCGAGGCTCAATTCGATGCAGCATATTATATGCCAAACAAGATATTAATTTCCCTAGAGGTATCTGACCAAGATCACCTAGTGAAATCCGACATGGTATATATCCGTTTGTTCGTGTCTCCCGAATCTAGTAAGCGATACTTATCCGGATAGGGATAATTAGTCTCAATAGATCTATTTACAACATTCGTGCTCACTCAACCGGTCCTCCGGTTAAGAAATTAACGGTTCATGATAGTTCGGGCATTAGTGGTCTATTCGCAACTTAGGCAACACGTAATCAGGAAAAAGCAACGTAAAGTAACTGTGTCCAAAGTTTAAAAACAAGCAATGTTTCTCACCCCAAAGTAGTAAAGTAAAAATAGTAAAACGTGGGGCTATGAACTCACCTTTAGCAAATGGTGAGATAAATATCAATGAAGAGATATAATGCCAAGAGGTCTTACTTGAGACCTAAATCAATGACGCGTCTTAGTAAGACGAAAAGTATACGAAACTTGAACGAATCGTTTATGAGAGAAAAAGTCATCCATGAGTGTTTGTGCTTTGACTTAGTTAACAAAACGCGACTAAATAAAATTATATAGTTTTTCGTTAAGTTTCGGCGTTTAACCAAAAGTACCATTTTTAGTAAGTTTCTATTTTAGGAAAGTTTTTAGTTTCGAGAAGTTAATACCGTCCCTATATTTGGTAAATACATATTTCCATAGAAGCACTAGGGAAACCTAAACGTCCATCCTTCATGTCTATCTCGCTAATATTTACCAAACTTACTATTTTTAGTAACCTTAATGCTTTTCTTAAAATATGTTAACGATGTTTATAATGATACTAATCAATATATATGTGATACTATATGTTTTGCTAGTGTTTTAAAGGCTCAAAATATCTCAAAAGTGTCCGAAAACTCATTTTACTATTCACATCAGCACCTATATTAATTATTTTGCCGAAAAATGTTTCAAGTTTCATTTCGCTTTAACTTGGCCGTTTTAAGTCCGATTTTAGTGTACAATACATGAAAATCTATCTACTCAAAACGAGCTCTCAAAAAACTACGTTTACGCCAAATGAAAACATTCTTAAGTCGACCAAAACCTCAAAACAATTTTAGATCAGCAACTATGTATTTCACAAACGCTTTTAAAAATCACACACTAATCCACAACCAAACCACACATAAAGCTAACCTAATCCCTTCATTTCTATTGTTGCAACTAATTTTTCAACTCACCTCACCAAGATCATAAGGTCATAAACATTTTACTTCCATTTTTATAAAAGATGACTAGATATTATTTAATTTCTTTTTGAAAAATCAACACAAACACCATAGGAATCATATATCTATGCAAGAACATAAACATATGTAGAATAAAAGTAGAAATGAAAGTATAAGTTTCAAGATAAGCTTACAAATATGAAGAACAAGCTTAAGAAAACACAAGCATGAAGATGAAAGACTTGGATCTTGAAAAACCCCAAATAATAACAAAACCTTAATTTGTAGATCTTGAAAAAAAAACCCTTAAATCAATGAACCAATACTTCAAACCACCTTAGAACACCTTAGAAATGAACCTAGTATGCTTGGATTATGGAAGAAATCAAAGAAAATCAAACCCTATAAGGGGTGTTTGTTGCCATGAGAAAGCAAGAAGAATGAGGGAGAGAAAAGAAATTTTAGAGACTATGAAATGAAGAGTGAAACCCTAGATGTGTTATTACTTTATATTTATAGGAAGTGAGATAAGGTTAAGGGTTCATGGCTAGTCAAAAGATGTGTAACCAAATGACTATGTGATCAACACACACCAAGAGTGTGTGTGGTGGTGGGTTCAGACGCACAAGACCAAAGGAGGGGGGGTTCAAGCTTGAATCACTAACCAACTAGCCACTTGAAATTAAATTAAGATTCCAAATTATATCATAGTGGAGAAGTGGTCCAAGGTTGGCATGCATAAGGACAAGAGTCTTACAACACCTTGCATGCCTCCAAAACATCACTATCTTTGCATGTGATGTAGTGTTCTCATTTAAAAATTCAAAATTTTGGTTCTTTTTCTTTTCTTTTGCTTGCACCAAAAATTAGAGAGGTCAGGGGGGAGTTGACCATGAAATTTTGACTTCTAAACCCAAAATATACGATAACTAGAGTTTACACGAAAAGATTTTGGGTTTCCGGGGTTCCGTTTGATCAAAAACGTGAAAAACGCAAATTAAACCCTAAAACATAAAATTAAGTATCGGAAGTGATCGTAAACTACGAAACACTTAGAAAAGATAAAATAACTCATATAATATCTAAACTAATTGAAATCCGAAGTCGAAACGCGTCCGATGACGTTTTTCAAATTTACGCGGGTTAACTTCCCGGTAAACCGCCAGATTCAAACGTAACGTTTAAAAGTCAAAAATAATGATCGGAAAAGTTCAAAATATTGACCTGAATTTTACGGGGTGTGACATCCTTCCCCCGTTAAAAGATCTTTGTCCTCAAAGCTTAAGACGTATCTTTAGACGCAGGTGCAGAATTAGTAATAAGATGAGGATACTTTTTCTTCATTTGGTCCTCTCGCTCCCAAGTAAACTCAGGACCTCACTTTGAGTTCCATCGGACCTTCACAATTGGGATGCGGCTTTGCTTTATCCGTTTAACCTCTCGATCCATGATTTTAACCGATTATTCAATGAAATTAAGCTTGTCATCAATCTGGATTTCATGCAACGGAATTGCTAGGGGTTCGTCGGAGAAACACTTATTCAGATTAGAAACGTGAAAAGTACTATGAACCTGACTTATTTGCTCTGGGAGTTTAAGTCGGTATGCAACCATTCCCACTTTAGCAAGGATTTTGAAAGGTCCAATATAACGAGGATTTAGCTTCCCCCGTTTGCTGAAATGTATCACCCCTTTCCATGGCAATACTTTCAACATAACCTTATCTTCAGCTTGAAATTCCAATGGCTTATGTCTCTTATCGGCGTAGCTCTTTTGTCTATCACGTTCCGCTTGAATATGCTTCTTGATTTGGATGATATTTTCCGTGGTTTCATGAATAATCTCAAGGCCAGTAAGCTAAGCATCTCCAACCTCAGCCCAACAGACATGCGCTCGACATTTTCGGCCGTACAGTGCTTCAAACGGTGCAACTTTAATACTTGTATGGTAACTGTTGTTGTTGGAAAACTCCACCAAAGGTAGGTGTCTATCCCAACCTTTCCCAAAATCAATCACGCAAGCACGTAGTATCTCCACCAAGGTTTGGATGGTTCTTTCACTCTGACCATCCGTCTGCGGGTGATAAGCCATACTCATCTCCAATTGAGTACCTAGAGCTTTGTTTAGCGATTGCCAGAAATAGGATGTAAATTTACTATCTCGATTAGAAATAATCGAAACTGGCACACCATGTCTTGAGACTACTTCCTTCAAGTATTGTCTCGTCAACATTTCCATCGAGTCAGTTTCCTTCATTGGTAAGAAATGAGCAGACTTGGTGAGTCGGTCAGCAATTACCCAAATTGCATCCTGTCCCGTCAACGTCTCTGGTAACTTTGTAACGAAATCCATTGTAATGTTCTCCCACTTACATAACGGGATCATAGGTTAAACCAACAAACCAGATGGTTTTTGGCATTCGGCCTTAACTTTTGCACAAGTCAGACACTTACTGACGTAGGTAGCAATCTCAGCTTTTATATTTTGCCACCAATACAGTTTCTTCAAGTCTTGGTACATCTTATCTGATCCAGGATGGATAGAATACTTTGACTTATGTGACTCGTGCATAATCAGAGTTCTCAAGTCGCCAAAATAGGGTATCCAACTTCTATTCCTTAAACATAACGTTCCATCAACACGGGGCTCCAGATTTTTAATCATACCACCCAAATCTTTGGTTCCATAATTCTCTTCCTTTCTCGCCTCAACTTGAGCATTTAAAATTTACACGGGAAGGTTCAGACCAGTCGTCAAAACCAAGACTCAAAGAGTGTCATCAATGAACTCACTTCGGGGGAGATTGTTAGCCTCAATTTTATTGAGTCAATAAAGGAAGCTCGTTCCCGTGTTCAAGACCTCACTTCGGGGGAGATTGTTAGCCTCAATTTATTAAGTCGAACAAGGAAGTTCGGTCACTCTACGATGGAGCTTCGGTCTTTAATTAGTTAATGTTGTAATAGGATAATATCGGGAATCGGGCTCGATAGTTAATCTAATATTGTATATGTTTCGGGTTTAATCCCAAGCAAAACCCGAGCCCGGGTCCTAGTTAAATATCCCGCGCGTCACTTTTAAGTGTCGGGGTATATAAGGAACTTTTCCACTTGGAAAAGTAAGTTGTTCAAAATATCTAAATAATATCTTTTCTCTTTTCTCTCTCAACTCTCTCTCTAGTTTCTCTCTCTAAACAACTCATCTCTCTTTCTCATTTCTAGTCTGATTTCGTGATCGATTGTATGAAGTGAAGTGTTAACGGGATCCTACAGCTTGGCAATTTTTAAGAAACCTTCGATAAATCATCGGTAATAGCCAGCAAGACCTAGAAATTGACGATTCTCTGTCGGAGTCCTGGGCGATGCCCAATCCTTGATTGACTCAATCTTAGATGGGTCCACGTGAATGCCTTCACTATCAATCACGTGACCAAGAAATTGTACCTTCGACAGCCAAAATTCACAATTTGAAAACTTGGCGTACAATTCTTCCTTCTTAAGCAACTCCAAAATTAACTTAAGATGTTCTGTGTGCTCTTCCTCGCTCTTGGAGTAGATCAAGATGTCATCAATAAAAATGTTCATAAATTTATCCAAATATGGCTTGCACATCTGATTCATCAGATCCATGAATACCGCCGGTGCGTTGGTCAGTCCAAACGAAATCACTTGAAACTCATAGTGACCGTAGCGTGTCCTGAACACCGTCTTTGGAATGTCTTCCTCTCGAACTCTGAGTTGGTGATAACCAGATCTCAAGTCGATCTTAGAGTAGACTCTTGACCCTTGCAACTGATCAAATAAGTCATCGATTCTCGAGAGTGGGTATCGGTTTTTCACAATCAGCTTGTTCAATTTACGGTAATCGATACACATCCTAAAAGATCCATCTTTCTTTTTGACAAACAAGACCTGGGCTCCCTAGGGTGAGGAACTTGGTCTTATAAACCCCTTGTCAGAAATTTCTTGTAGTTGAGTGGACAATTCTTGTAGTTTCGACGGTGCTAATCTATACGGGGCGCGTGCCACAGGTGCATCACCTGGGACCAAGTCGATTTGGAATTTGACTTGTCGCATTGGCGGAAATCCAGGCAAGCCTTCTGGAAAGACATCTGGAATGTCCCGTACGATAGGCACGTCCTCAAGTTTCTTCTCCTCAAACTTGTCTTCAGTTTCCTTCTTTGTAATTTGTGCCAGAAAAATTGGGCAACCTCTCTTAAAATATTTCCGAGTTTTAGTTCACGATATAATGCTCAACTTCGACTTCTTTCCTTTGTCACTACTATCACCTTGGACTATTAAAACTTCGTCTCCATAGGGAATCCGCACAATCTTTTCATCGCACACGATCACCGCACGACGGTTCACTAACCAATCCATGCCGACGATGACGTCAAAACTACCCAATTCTACTGGCATTAGGTCAATATTGAATGGGTGACCTAGCAATCCTAACATATAGCCTCTAAGTACGATATTAGTTTTAGAGATTCTTCCATCGGCTAATTTGATAGCATAGCTAACGTCTAAAGTATCAGGGGTTATATCAAGCAAGGTACTAAAAGCAGTCGACACGAAACTTCGATCGGTGCCTGAATCAAATAACATAGAAGCATAATGGTTGTTGAGAAGAAACGTACCCATGACAACGTTTGATTCGGGGTTAGCTTATCCTCCTCCCAGCACATATGCCTTCCCTCTAGCTTCCTCGGTCTTTTTCCCAGCTTTGTTTCCACGATTTTGATTTTTCAACTTAGGACATTCATTCTTGTAGTGTCACTGCCTCCCACACTCAAAACAAGTAGGAACCCTCTGATTTACTAACAGAGCTCTCTGAGTAGCTGGGACAGCAACTGCGTTCTTACAATCCCTGGCCATATGCCCTACCTTGTTGCACTTCCCACACTTCACAATGCATGGTCCTTCGTGATGTAACTTACACTTGTTGCAGTAAGGCAAAGGCCCAGCATATCCCCTTTTCTCATTATTACTAGCCGTATAGGCTCTTGCCACATTCTAGCCTCCAACATTCTGTCTTTTAAATGGTGGTTGCTGCCTACGGTTGTCTCTCTGATTGACCTCCAACCTTCTTTTGTTTTCAGCATTTTTCACTGCATACCCCTTCAACTTTTAATCCATTAAATTGTTGGCAATACAAACAACATCTTGGAGTCTTGTAGGTTCAGCAGCAATTACATTCCCTTAGATGTTATCGGGGAGACCTCCAGTGAATTTCTCAACCCGATCCTCCTCCTCGGGGACCATTTTGGAGCACATCATAGTCAACTCTTGAAATCTCTGAGTATAAGCAGCCAAATCATTATTCTTCACGGCCAAATTCCATAGCTCAGACTCCATCTTTTGAATTTCATTTCTTGGGCAATACACTTCAGCCATTAACTTCATGAGCTCTCTCTATGACATGGCAAATGCAGCCTCAGTTCCAACGGTCCTCTTATGTGAGTTCCATCAAGTTAGAGCATTATTCAACATGGTGCAAGTAGCATACTTAACTTGGTATTTCTCTGGATAATTGCTGATATAGAACACTGTTTCCATCTTCTCAAACCACTTTATCAACCTGATAACTCCTTCCGTTCCCTTAAAGTTGAGTGGTTGACACTTCATGAAGTCTTGGTAGGTACACTCTCAAGCAACAGGCCTAGCACCCCTATTATTCTCATTTGGATTTTCATTTCTGCCATTTCCATTTTCACTATTTCCATTTCTACCATTTCCATCTCCATCATTTCTATTTCTACCATTTCTGTTATCGCCATCACTGCCGTTTTGGCTTTGAATTTCAGCCTCGAGAGCATTTGCAGCACGGGTTGCCTCATAAGCAGCCAACGCTTCTTTCACTCGTCGGTTAACGAGTTCTTCGATTGCCTCTAGGGTCATACCAGAATGAGTGATTGTCATGTTCTACAGCACAAGACATAGTAAAAAGTGAGATTTGATATGAGATATAGCCACTATAAATGGTAAATAAGGTTTATATAGAAAATACAATAGAACATGTTTTGCCAGAACAAGTAAATAGCAATAAAGATGAACACGCGAGAAAATCAAAACAAGCTTTTCATATCATATATAAAAGCATCAGTCGGTTACATTCAACCCATAATGGGGAACTTGATTTACGCTAATACTACTACTACCAACTAGTTCTACCACTAGTCTAAAGTCCATACACAACATCATGGACGAAAACCTAAACGCCTTGCCACGAATGTCTCCAATCTCCTAAATCGCATCCTGTCATAGTATCGGAACCTACGAATCTACCTAAGTTCAATCTTCATAAATCTTACGCGTCGCCAAAACCTATTGGCTCTCGCTCTCTCCTTTATCATGGTGCCTCAAAGTCTTGCATTGCTCCTCTACAAGGATGCAACCTGCTCAAGTAAGCTAGCTCTCTCTCCACTATCAATCAAACTCCTTGCCTCTAACTCTCTTGGTCCCGTCTCAATATCCTTTATCGTCTGAAGAGGTATCTCTATAACATGATCATAAATATCTTGCAAACCCTCCTTAACCTGCTCCAGACGCTCTACAACATCGGGCATAAGCATACCATCAAGGATATGAATCCCGACAACCACATCCACTCCAACCTCCATAGTACCTCTATCACTAGACTCGACTTCGTCCTCAACCTCGTCCTCTACATCAACCTCAACATCGACCTCCATATCAATACCTGCATCAACCCTAGCCTCAACATCCCTATCTACTACAACCTCATCAGCCGTAGCATCAGCCTCAATATTTGCCAACACATTGCGAGGTGGAAGGAGATCAGCACAAGAAGAAACTAAAGCTCTCGTAGCATGGATAGATGAAGTCAAGGTAGCAGCAGGGGACCTACATCTCTTATGATATGGTCCAGCAGATGACTCGGAAGAAGAATCCCCAGCTGACGACTCGGATGTCGTTGGTGGATACATGGTAGATAATGGGACAGACCTCCAACAGAGACAGGCCTCGCTACACCGTGGAGTCCTGGCAAGTGGTGGATGAACAAATCTCGGTGGTGTAGATGAATCAGCAACGGTGGTGTCTGGTGGTGAATGTCCAGGTAAAGAATGACCCAAAATATAATGCCTAGATAATGAATGATCTGAATACGAATGACTCGATGATGATCTAGAAGTAAAATGATCCAAGTGATGTGATGTGTAGCTCAATGCTAAACGATAAGAAGGTAAAGGTCTAACCGACTTCCTCGCGGTCAATGCCCTACATGGCCTACCAGGATGAGTACGGTAAACTCAACCAATAGGAATGTCCTCTCCGGGTCGGATAAGAATAGCTCGTCGTCGATGAATCCCGGTGGTGCATCAACAGGTGCAAGAGGAAACTCAGATGATGGTGCGACAACAACAGATGGTGCGGATAGAATGGGAGCAGTAGGGATCTCTGGAGTAGAAGTAGTAGGTGATACATGCCTCTTGGGTATCTTAGTATCTGACTCTGAATCGTCTAAACACAGAAAAGGTAAAACCATAGGTGCTACATATACGGGAGGTGGTGAACTCTTTGATGGATCAACCTCTGACGATGAATGAGTATCAAGCTCGAGCACCCTGGCAGGTGAGGCAACTGCAGCCGCCCCCACCTTCGATGTAACTGGGACCTCAATAGAAATAGAACCGATAAGGATAACTCGTGAAAAAGAGGATCCTACACTCTCGACTGATACGTCCGAAGAAATAGAAATAACTGGAGCTGCCATAACCTACACAAACAAAAGTTTATATAAATCCCCTTTATATCAAACCATGCAAGGTGCGTGTAATGCAGAAGAAAATAAAGATGGTGTAAAATATAGTCATGGCAAAATTAATCGTATTATAATTATAGAAAAGTATTATAATTAATACTCGCGTACTTATCGATAGTAATTATATACGTAAACAGGTAAACACGTAGGATCACATACTGGTTATAGACCAGACCTAAATATACAACCTGGTTCTCTATAACCCTGGCTCTGGATACCAATCTGTCACACCCCCAAACAAGGCCTGGACAGAAACACGTGTCCGGGGGCGTGACGTCATAATATACATCACACAAGATACAAAGAACGACCTCTAAGGCTACGTTTAGAAATCCAACATCGTTGCATTAAATAAAATAGTTAAAGTTTTACATAGGTTTAGAGATAATATGCGGAAGCGAATAAAAGGTTTTTAAAGTTTGACAATGATGTTAACATAGATATTAATAAGTCTTGAAAATCGGCCCAAACCATGGCAACACCATAAAGCAAGCAAATACATCTAAAGCTAAGCACCTAAGAAAAACATGCTAAAACGTCAACATAAAGTTGGTGAATTCATAGGTTTGAATTTGATATAAGAGTGGACCACAAAGTTTGCAAAATACATGTGACTATTATAACAGATACAATATCACATAAAAAGGGATTTACGTTGCACTAAGCTCATGATACCGAGGCTAAATGTAATGAAAGCATGCAAAATGCTTAAATAACTTGCCCTGACGGGTGCCAACATGGCGCTTCACTGTATCACTCGACATGGTATACGTCCGTTGATCATGTAAGAGCTACTTACACGGACGGGGATGATTAGTCCCAATAGATCTATTTGCAACACTCGCGCTCACTTACCAATCCAACAGATCATAAGTAAGTAACGGTTCATGATAACTCGGGCATATAAATTTTAACATTTACTTAAGCAACACGTAAACAAGATTGGGAAAACGTAAAGCATTTGTGTCCAATGTTTAAAAGCAAGCAATGTTTCTCACCCTAAAAAGTAAAGCAAAGTAGTAAAAACGTGGGGCTATGAACTCACCTTAGCAAGATGAGCGAACGGTAAATCACGTAAATGAAAGATGATATAGAAATCTAGTCGCGACCTAGATAAATAACGCGTCTTAGGGAAACGAAAAGTATACTAAATGTAGCACGAAATGTTTAATATAGAAAGACATCCATGTGTGTTTGTGTTTTGGTTTTATTTATCAAAATGACTTAATGTAATTATAACGTTCTTCGTTGAATCCCAACCCTTTTTTGAAAGTTACCATTTATAGAAAGTTTCCTTTTTAGGAAAGATTTTAGTTTCAAGACGTTAATACTGTCCCCTATATTTGTTAAGTTTCTATATTTTTAAAACGCACTAACTAGTCTAAATTGCTTAACTTCTATGTTTGCTTCGCTAAAACATAATAAAAGTTACTATTTTTGGAATCCTACCTCAGTTATCAATCCCGACATCATTTACATATTTTATGACATTTCAAATGTTTCTAATCAATAACCTAATGTTTTATATGTTTCGCCAATGTTTAGAAGGTCCAAAAATGCCCAAAAGTGTCCGAAAAGCTCATTTTATATTCCAAACATCACTATGTCAAAATGGTTTTGCCGAAAAATGTTTCAAGTTTCATTTGGCTATAACTTGTCCGTTTTAAGTTTGATTTTAGTGTACGATATATGAAAAACTATCTATTCGAAACAAACTCTCCAAAAACTACTTTTACGCTTATTGAAAACGTTCCTAAGTCACTCAAAACCTCAAAACCATTTCGGATCAGCAATTATTTTTTCACAAACGCTTCTAAAAATCACGCCAAACTTTACAATAGTGCCTATTCTAGCCTATTCTCCATTCACAACTACTCCACAATCAAACCACACCTAAAACTAACCTAATCCTTTTATTTCTATTGTTGCAACTCACTTTTCAACGCATCTCACCAAGATCACAATGTCATAAACATAATACTTCCATTTTTTATAAAAGATGACAAAATATAAATTCATTTCTTTTTATAAAAAGTACAACAAACACATGAATTCTTAAGCATGAACAAGATCTCATAAGAATGAAAGGAAAGTATCAAAGAAAGATCAATAAATGCTTACAAGAATGAAGATCAAGAAGCAACAACACAAGATCTATACCCAAAATCACTAGATCTTGTAAACCCACTAATAAAATTAGAAACCCTAACTTTTAGATCTTAAGAAAAACCCTTAAATCAAAGAACCAATACTTCAAACCACCTTAGAAACTTTAGAAATGAACTTGGTATACTTGTATCTTGCTAGAAATCAAAGATATAGAAACCCTATTAAGGGTGTTTGTTGCCGTAAGCTAGAGAGAGGGAGAAGAGAGATGAATTTTTTTTAGTGAGGCTATGGAAAGAATAAATGACCTAATGTGTGTTATAGCAAGGTATATATAGGACAAGGGTGGTCTAGGTTTTCATGGTTTGTTGTAACTAGTGACCAACACATACAAGGGTGTGTGTGTACCCTTGCTCGGCCAAAACACACCCACAAGGACCAAGGGTTTAATTTTTGGGATCAAGTTCAAGTTATAACAAGTCTTGGTTCATGGTTTTGGTCAAATGATGTACATGTGATCAAGCATCACATGCATAAGTCAAATGGGATCTTTGTGCATGAATAGGACTTGCTCATATGTCACTTTTTCATCTTACATGCACACATGGGTGGATTTTTCAAAATAAGATGCCATTTAATTAATTTCAAAGCTTATGGTTTATTTGTTTTGGGTTTAGGCATTCGAAATTAAATAAGAGGGGGGATATGAGCGAAATTTTTAACTTAAGTATACGAGATAAACGATAACTAAAGTTTACACAAAAATATTTCAGGTTTTCAGGGTTCCGTTAGGTCAAAAACGCGAAAAACGCAAATTAAACGTTAAAACGTAAAAATAAATATCGGAAGTGATCGTAAACTATGAAACACTTAGAAATGATAAAATAACTCATAAAATGTATAAACTAATCAAAATCCAAAGTCGGAACGCGTCCGATGACGTTTTTCAATTTTACGCGGGTTAACTTCCCGGTAAACTACCAGATTTAAACGTAATGTATAAAAGTCAAAAATAATGATCGAAAAAGTTTATAATATTGACCTAAAATTTATGGGGTGTAATAGTTTTTAAGATAAGGCTTAGGGCTGATCATTCTACAATCTTTCACCAGAAGTACCACCCCAACAAGGCAGCTAAAGCACACATACATGGCCGTAATGACATAATAGACATGCACGCTCGTACAAATCCTCATTCGCATAAAACCAGCGGCTAATCATTAGGAAAGAGAAGTAAATTATTGTTAAATAAAAATTACAAAACAAATAGATTAAGTCTAAAATACAAGTTGCTGGACATTTTTTCCCGACCGTTACCATGATAAAGACACGACTATTTACAACGTCTTGATCATAGATAAAAAACAACAACCTAAGTTGGCGTTCCCGTAATGGTCAACTTCCTAATCATCCCATACTTTACATACTTTACAAGGCAAGTGGCGATATTTTCCACTTTATACAATACTCTACATCGTCGATTTGTATCAACGAATAATCGATCCTTCGTGTAATTCCTTCAGTAGTTGCGAAACGATTATCTTCAAACTTTCCTTCTCTTATTTGTTGCAATTTTTCTAATTTTTTTGATTTTTTTTTGCTAACACTATACTACAAAACTCAGAGTAGTTTCACCATCTTCACGAGCATAATAAGTCCGGATAATTCCTTCGATAATTTCTTTATTCTTCGAACGTACCATTAAGTGCGATGGTAGTCAAAATACATAAGTTTTTACTATAATATACATTCTCATTTACGATGTGCAAATTTCTTCCAACCGTACCAAAGATAGAAAATTTTGACACAAGACTCAGAAAATACAAACTTTACACTTTAAGCAACTAGCAATTGTAAAATAAACTTAATCTAACAGGGTAGGCTAAGGTGTAAAAGTGTAACGAAACAAACAATTGGTGTATTTCCTAAAGGATTGACTCTACGGGTTGTTCGGGGGTATCTTACTCTTAAACTGAGAGTAAACAAATGGTTTACACGGGGGTTAACTAACCAGTGTAATTAGTTAATAAGCAGCATGTAAAGGCGTTTTAGGTGTAATCCTAAAATTTACCAATTTAAACAAGTTACTCCATCTAAATCCATAGTACTTATCACTGCAGTCTCAAATAGATATACCAAGCCAAGTTCTAAAGTCTACTACATCACCGGCACACTCATATTTTGTGGAATTTGGGTAAACATTTTGAAACAGATAAGGTTAAATCCTCACAATATCTAATAAGGGTTATTGTGTATATAATAATTTCTTGGTCAATATGTAATTAAATAGTGTAGGACTATAATTAGGCATATATAGCGTTTGAGTACGGAATTTTTAAGAATTTCCTAGTAAATTCAAAAATTTTCAAATTAACGTACTCCAAAAACTTTAAATTTCCTCATAATTTAAAGGGGGAGCATTTATATGTTCCAATTAATCAGCTTGTTAATAAGTTGCGACATCTTCTCCTGTATGCATATATTTTATCAATTAATATCCAAATATTAAAAGATTTAACATTTTTAATATGGGTAAAGAATGTGATTAAAAATATATGGCTAATAATGTGATTTTTTAAGATTCAACTGTTCCCGATTCCAATATAGTGCTAAACTTTTCGATTAATCATTGCACATTATAAAAGGGGAGAAATTGGTTACGTGATTGGCTGAAATGTGGACAGTACCAAAGACCGACATTTATGTTATTGTATTGGAGTTTTAGGTGGTTAAGTTTATGTATTAATTCCCATATCCAGCCAGTAACTGGATGGGATTTACCCAGGGATATTACATAGATAGTTGGTTGGTTTTGAAAAGGTGGTAGTCTGCTTCAGCCTTTCCGTATCATCTCATAAAACCAAAGTTGCTCTATTGAGTCTAGAGCAAAATAGATCATCATAAATCTCTTGGACACGTTGTCAAATTTATGCTTACAAAATTTTTTTCCCCCCCCCCCCCCCCCCCCCCCCCCCCCCCCCCCCCCCACCCAAAAATTAAAAAAAAATAGTTGGGGGGGGAATAACAAGAAATATATATTAATGAGTCCTACCATTATCCTTGGGATTTTGCCAACATCCGAGTGATATTAAGTAATTCACAGTTAAGATGGATAATCCATGCTTGAAGCTCAACTCAAACAAGCTTTTGGTAAGGTGACATCTGTGAGATCCATAGGATAAAGCTTGTAGATTGATAATGGATATCGATTCGGTACCTTGCTTATGAATTATGAGTTGTGAAAAAGATATAAAATGTTGGTTGTAACATAAAAATCATTTGCTATTTGGAATACAGGTCTATTTTCTAAAAATCGATTTTCAATCCTGTGTTTATTGGAAGCCTCATAAGGGTATACTGGACTAGGAATGTTCTTGAACACAAATTGACGGCTTTAATCAAGAAGATAGTAACTTTACTGGTTCACTCTTTTCCGTGTTGTCTTCTTTGAGACGCTCCGGTTAATAAGACGGCTGACTAGTGCGGCTGCGAAACCCTGTATTCGGCTCGATTCTTTCGGAATTCTACTGATCCAGGTAGTATTTATACTGAATAACAAGGAAACCGTGGTAGTTACAACGATATTCAACAAATAGTGACAAGCCTATTCTGCCATATATGTTGTTTATCACCTACTCATTTTAATGCAGTTTTCCTGACGGTGGTTAGCAGTTTCAATGCGAGTCTCACAAGCTAATACCACATGATCATACTCTACCAACGTATATAAAGACATCATGAAAGCTCTAAGTACATGTTTCAAGTATTCTGCTATCTGATTACCTATGTATTTCTTGAAGCGATGAGTATTAAGTTGATACCGCACATCCTCCATAAGTGATGACGTGTTAAAGTTTAAAGTATATCAACGAAAGATGTTACACTACGCTTTCAACATCAAGAACGGTAATGAGCATGTTGGTTTAGAAGTTACAAGATCATAAGAAGACAAGAGATCCTAGATGATTGATAAGAGATTGTATTTGGTTGTGATCTCTAAGAAGTTCAAGATCCACATTCTTATCAAGTCAAAGATCAAGCAAAGCTAAAAAAGTCAAAGATCAGACATCAATTCACAAGTTAGAGATTAAAGTTAAAGACTACGAGCTCAAGGACCTAAAGTCCGAGCATAGTATTGCTAGGTTCTATTTTTTTGTAAATTGGTGTGACCTCCTTTTGGGGGGAGATTGGTGGAATATGAAAAGTTCGGTCTCTTCCAATAATATATAGTTGTAGCTCGTAGATTAATCATATGTAATGTTAGTAAGCTAACCGGGCCAAAGACACATGGAAAGCCCATAACTTAAGCCCATGGCCGGTTACAAGCATTTGTTTAAATACCCTCTCCACGCATGGAGAGGGTGTTGGTTGGTTTATTTTTTTTACACATAATCTAATCTTTCTTTCTTTGTTACTTTCTCTTACTAGAACCTTTCTCCTATCTACTTTCTCTCTCTAGATTTCTGTATTGTTCTTTGGTGTTATAGATTACTAGCATTCTACAACATATCAAACTCACCAAAAACATACACACTCATAATCCAAAACAAATCAAATAATCAAACCCTAATCACATCAAATGGCAAACCAAGAACAAAATCCTCTACAACAAGAACAACTCGTTGTTGCTGCTATACAAATAGGCTTCAACCTTGAAGATATCATCCTCAACACAAACAATAAGGTTGCTCTTCTATACCTAGAACTCAATAACAAGGATCACTTCAAATGTGTTTCTAATTTCAATTATAAAAGTTGCCTTAGAAAACCATTTACTAGATCTCTAAAGATGTATAAGGAATGCCTTGCTGAGTTTTGGTACTCAGCTAAAGCACTTGAAAACTCTAATGTTTTCTTATCAACCCCCATTGGTGGTATCTATGGTGAAGTAGGGCAAACATCTTTAGGAATGCCATTGGTGCACATTACCTCCCCTACTTTAGCGAGTATGTTGCACCACCGTCTATTGACATAGTGAGGCCATGGTTTGAAACAATTAGGTATGGGGAAGCTGTTCCT